>ML685860.1:3934262-4110578 GCA_007922175.1 Pelusios castaneus | reverse complement strand
TTCTTCCTTCTCTTCTTTCCTTTCCCTTTCTTCTTTTTCTTCCTCCTTTCTCTTCCTTCTCTTCTTTCCTTTCCCTTTTCTTTCTTTTTTCTTCTCTCTTCCTTTCTTCCTTCTTTTTTCCTTCCTTTTTTAAAAAAAACTTTTAAAAAATTAATTTTAAATAAAAACCTTTCTAAAAATTAAATTTCAATTCAAAATTCATTCTAACTTCAATTAATGCCTATAATTTCTGTCGTGTGAGTTTACACAAAAATTTTATTCAGAAAAAGTTTTGCACACGGCTTGAAAATTTTGCACGCAAGCCGCCAAACCTTAGAGGGAACATTGCTCAGGAGGTCATCTAGTCCAACCCTCTTCCAAAAGCAGAACCATTCCCACTACATCATCCCAGCCAGGGTCTTGTCTAACCGGGCCTTAAATGTTTCTAAAGATGGAGATTCCACCATCTCCATAGGTAACCCATTCCCATGCTTCACCACCTTTCTAGTGAGAATTTTTCCTAATATCCAACCTCGACCTCCCCAGCTGGAAGTTGAAACAATTGCTCCTTGTTCTGGCCTCTTACTACTGAGAACAGCGTAGCTGACTAAATAAGCCTAGTTCCTTCAGTCTCTTCTCGTAAGTCATGTACTTCAGCCCCCTAATCGTTTTCATTGCCCTCCATTGGACTCTTTCTAATTTGTCAACATCCTTCCTCTAGTGGGGAGCCCAAAACTGGACACGGTATTCCAGATGTGGCCTTACCAGTGCCGAATAGAGGAGAATAATCACATCCCTCATCTCGATCTGCTGGCAACACTCTTACTGATGCAGCCCCCTATATCATCGGCCTTTTTGGCAACAAGAGCACACTGTTGACTCATATCCAGCTTCCCGTCCCCCATAACCGCCAAGTCCTTTTCTATAGCACTGCTACTTAGCCGATTGGTCCCCAGCCTGTAGCAGTACATGGGATTTTTCTGTCCTAAGTGCAGGACTTTGCGCTTGCGCTTGCCCTTGTCGACCCTCATGAGATTTCTTTTGGCCCAGTGTTCCAATTTGTCTAGGTCTCCCTGAATCCTATCCCTGCCCTCCAGCGAGTCTACCATTCCCTCAGCTTCGTGTCATCCGCAAACTTACTGAGTGTGCAATCTATCCCATCATCCAGATCATTAATGAAGATGTTGAACAGAACCGACCCCTGGGGAACTCCACTCGTTACCGGTTGCCAACTAGACATAGAGCCATTGATTCCTACTTGCTGAGCCTGATGATCTAGTCAGTTTTCTATCCACCTTATGGTCCATTCATTCAACCCATGTGTCCTTAACTTGCTGACTAGAGTGCTGTAGGAAACTGTATCAAAAGCTTTGCTAAAGCTGCGGTATATCATGTCAACAGCTATTCCCACATCCACAAATCCAGTCATCTCATCATAGAAGGCAATCAGGTTGGTCAGGCATGATTTCCCTTTGGTGAATCCATGCTGACTGTTCCTGATCACTCTATTTTCCTCGAAGTATTTCAGAACGGATTCTTTGAGGAACTGCTTCATGATTTTTTTGAGGGATTGAGGTGAGGCTGATTCATCTGTAGTTCCCTGGATCCTCCTTTTTCCTTTTCTTGAAGATAGGTACTATATTTGCCTTTTTCCAGTCCTCTGGGACCTCCCCTGTTTGCCACGAGTTTTCAAAGATAATGGCCAACAGCTCTGTAATCATATCGGCCAACTCCCTTAGCACTCTTGGATGCAGTTCATCCAGCTCCATAAACTTGTGCACATCCAACTTCTCTAAGTAGTCCCTAACCTGACCTTCCATCAGCAAGGGCTTCTCTCCATTCTGTGTCTTTCCAGGACTGCTGCATAATAATCATTTCATTAACATACAGAGACTGTTTCACTCCTGTTTAAAAACAGTATTAAGTGACTGCAGAACCAGGGCTTACAGCTGATAATGAAGCAACCTAGGAAATGGTCACATCATTAAATTAATAAATGACACTGAGTGATTTCTTCCCCCCTTTGGTGCTGAAAAGCCAACGACTCCAGTGGTGGGTGCTAAAAGGCTGCCATGTGGGGGGAAAAAGCCACCACCGTTGCCACCAATAAGACACACACTGTAGGGATTCATGGCCTGTGATCATGCATCGAGGTTATCCAGGTGTGCCTGGACGTGCCGTCTCTGCATGAACCACAGGTCATGAATCCCTACACACACCAATGGAATGCGCTGGTGGAGTGTTAGTGTGGGCTTTTTTGTTTGCCAGGGGGGCGTTCTGCCCCTGAAGTACCATGCACAGTTAGGGGCTAGGGTACAATTCCCAGGTGCCATGGCGATCTGGTACCTGGGGTTTGTCTAGCCCCATGTTCTCATTTTTCTCTCTATTTAATAAGGAAGGGGGGAGCGGTGCCACAGTCACAGTTCGCCTAGGGTGCCAAAACCCCTTTGGCCAGCCCTGGCTATGCCCCGGGGCAGGCTACTGAGGGAGTTGAGGCACGAAGCAAACATCATCTACTAAGCTCAGTCCCTTCACAAGGCCAGATTCCCTCTTGCTCTTTGTGCAAATCTCCCAGTGCCAGCAGTGGGGTGCAGAGGACAGTGTGGTGTCGGAGCTGCATACCCTGGCCTGAGAGCTGTCACTCACAGAGGGGCGTGCCCTTCCCCCCCACAACTTTGATGCCACTGGGCACTAGTACTGCCAGGCTCACCTCAGGTCACTCGCCCTGCTCCTTAGCGTGATGGAAGCAAATGCATCCAGAAAGGGCAAACTTCTGCTGGCTTTGGGAAACCCAGGGGGTTCCTTGGCCACAGAGCTAATGTATCTGGGACCTATACTGGGCACAATGGTTTATCCACCCAGCTTGTAAACTGGAGCTGAGCAGCTGTAGTCATGTCTTTTGCTAGGAGGCTCATTCTTTCATGGGCTGTGTTTCTATAATGCCCTTCGCCCCAGGGCTGGAGCGCCCCACAGGAGAGGGACATGGGTTTCCCTTCATGGTTAATAACCACAGAGCAGCACCGTTAGATTATCTTTATTAGACGACCTTTATATTAAGTTCGCTTTGTCTGTCTGTGTCGGTGTGTATGTATTCCCTGTGTGTTCCCATCTTTCTCCAGCAGATAGTGTAATGTTTATAGGTTTTAATGCAAGCTGCACCCAACAGAGAGCTTACCAGAGATCTGGCTTTGTGGGGCAGGGGTTAAGGCACGCACCTGGGACCCTTGTAGTTACTGTTTGAATCCCTTTCCCTCCCCCCTCCCCCCCCCCCCCCCCAAGGTTGAAAAGCTGCTGTTCTTAAGTTTTGATTTGATCTACTTTTAGTCTTGATTGGAAATAATATCAAAAAACAAGGTGTTTTTTTTTTAGAACAGATGACCTTAAAACCAATGCACTAAAAGGGACCAAAAAAAAGTACAGAAGTAATTCAGATTGGTCAGACTTCTTGTAGGAGGCATTTTAAGCACTGTGAATACATTTGTTTGCAAAGGGTTGGGTTGCCACTGTAAATGCTAAAATGCCTCGTACAAGAAGTCTGACCAACCTGAATTACTTTTGTACTGTCCCTTTTAGTGTGTTGGTTTTAAGGTCGTCTGTTCTAAAACACTTGGGGGTTTTTTATATATATATATATTTTTTTTATAAGGGCTGTGTGGGCTATGTCAGGAAAAGAGTAGGCAGCTGGGCCTGGGAGCAGGGAACTACACCTATCTGAACCCTCTCATCCGCCTGATTGGCTGAGCCACACTGCTAGGACAGTCTTTAAGCCCAGCAGCACCACTTGGTTGGTGGCTTATGTCTGCAACCCTACTTTCTGGGCTCTGGCAGCCACTGCTCAAGCTAGTAGGTCTGACCCACTGTGCCCTTGCCCATGACAGGCTGTGGGGAGAGTGCTGGCTTGAGACCTGCAGTGCTATTCCCAGCACTGCTCCTGACTGGCTGAATGCATGTGGACAACTCCCAGCCCTGCTTTGTGCTTCAGTCTCCCCTCACGCCTGTGTCTTTGCTCCTTGGGGCAGGGGAAGGGGGGAAGCCCTCTCTGGGACCCTCTTTCTGTGCAGTGCCCAGGCCAGTTGGGTCCCTGCTCTCCAGTGTCAGATTTAGTCACAAGCCAAGTAAGCCATGGCCAGGGCCTCACATTATGAGGACCCTCTAAATATTTCAGAGACAACTAAGAAGATTTATCATAATTGAAATTGATCATGCAAATACGGCTTTTGTAAGATGTTTTATTTAGTTTTTTGTTGCATCTTTGCTCATGTAAATATAACAGTTTATCATTTATTTTTTTCATTACCCTTTCTGTTATAATGTAATACACTTTTTTCTCTTTATTTTTTATGGTACGAGGGGCCTCTGGATCTTGACATTGCTTAGGGCCTCAGTGTGTCTTAATCCGGCCCTGCCTCTCTCAGCTGGCGGGGTGGATGTTGCTGAAATCCAAAGGCGCTGTACATAGCCTCATGGTGCATGAGTAGGGCTGCAGTCAGGATACGTAGGAGGAAGGCATTTCCACGCCTGTTTCTCCAGTTTGGGCTTATCCCTCCTCTCCCCTATGTTTTTGGAGTCTTGCCTCCCACCCCGGCTGGACTTGGCCCATCTGAAAGTCTGCCATGTGGAGGATGTGTGTGGCAGAGGGTGTGGGTATCTGTGTGCCCCAGGTAGGCTTATGGAGCTGCCCAACGGATTAGCCAGATTGAGTTGCCAATGGGGTGCAAAAAAGTGCAATAACCAGGGGCCTGTGCAGGCAGTGCTTTGCAGTTTGAGCATTTGTGGCTGTGCCAAGCCCCATGCGGCAGAATTGTGATCCAGCCGCTGTGTTTCATGTAAACTTAGACTGGTGTGTTTGGCCCTGATGGCCTTGAAGAAAACAGGAACCACATGGAAACTGCTGCAGTAATTCCTGTCTGAGTCTGCAAACAGCCTAAAACACTAGGGCTGAGAGGATGAACTGTCCCATGCAGTTACTGGGATGTTTATTTGTGGCTCAGTAGAACGGCAGGGCCAGTGAGTGGGTCCCCCTGTGCAACGTGCTGTAAATGTGTCCTTGTTCCTCTGACGCCTAAAGATAGCAATGTAAATGGGAACATGACTAACTAGTTCATTTTGACAGCACCATCCAGCAGCCAAAAGAAGGGCGAATGACACACACACTGTAACTTCAGCACCCTGATCCAAAAACCTGTCTTCCCGGGCAGGCAAGCAGCAGCCTGATGTGCTCTGTGAGACAGTTGCAAAGCGACATTCCCCTTCAGTGAAACAGTAAGGCCTTGTACACACTACAAAGTTATTGCGCGGTAAGGCTCCTTACCGCGCGATAACAATCAAAGCGTCCACACACTAAAGCTTCTTGTTGCGCGGCAACAGCCCTCTTGCTGCGCAACATGTAAACCACCTAAACGAGGGTGGTAAGGCTTACCACGGAACAGTTGTTCCATGGTACAGCCTGTGTGGATGCTTTTTGCGCTGTTGACAGCCTTCGG
Source organism: Pelusios castaneus (assembly GCA_007922175.1). Taxonomy (NCBI): domain Eukaryota; kingdom Metazoa; phylum Chordata; order Testudines; family Pelomedusidae; genus Pelusios; species Pelusios castaneus. The sequence goes on along the minus strand of ML685860.1, from coordinate 4,105,116 downwards.
AAATGTCCCAGAGTGCCAAACCAGGCCCCTCTGGGACATTGGAGCTGTCAAATATGTCAATTTCACTGCTCAAGCTGAGCAGTGAAATTGACATCGGGGATCGGGTGGCGGCAGAAGCTCCAGCAGAGCTTCTGCTGCCACCCGAACCCCTGGACTGAGCTGGGGGGCTGGCTCTGGTCCGAAGCCCGGGAGCTGAGCTGGGAGGCTGGCTCGAACCCTCGCCGGTTCGGGCCAGCCCCCAGCTCAGCCTTGGGGCTTGGGATGACAGCGGGGGCTGGCAACACAGCCCCCCCTGCCACCGGAAGCCCTGCAGCTGGGCTAGGGGGCTGGCTGTAGGCAGTGCATGGTGGGACAGGTGCCCACCATGCACTGCTCTTCTTTCGCAAAGGAGCATTCACACGGTGCTATATTTATACTATACTATATATACTAACACTATATTTATAGCACTTTCCTTGTCCCGCAATAAAAGTTATTGCGGGACAAGTCTGTAGTGTGTACATGGCCTAAGTGACTACGTTTCTAGCCCTGCTATGGGGAAAACATTAGACCCCTGTTTCCTGTGTGCTCTGTTGAGCACAGTCTTCCCACTGCATCCTGTTTGCCTTAGAACTTGGCCCATGATACCTGCTGAATTGAGGCTCAGTGTGCTGTGATTGGGGGTCATCGTCTCGAACATCCCTATGGTGCTGCGACTGCGTGCTCAGCAATGCAGAAAGGTCAGGACCCGCTGCTCCGTCCTCATAACTACAAGGAGCCAATGGATTGGCTTTCACTTAGTTAATACAGAGCCTTTCTTGGCACAGCCACCACTGGAGAGCAGATTTGTCACTGTGTTTGCAGCGAAAAGGCTCCGGCCATTTTTGGCAAGTTTTGGCCATTGCAGTAACCTTCATGAAGAAGCATAACGCAGCCTGAACATACTGCATGTTCCAAAGGGGATTCTTCAAGCCGCCCCCACCTCCCAGGGTGTAAAAGTCCCACTGTAGCCCAAGGCCAAAAACCACCCAAAGGCAGGGAAGGTGGTGGGTGGAGGGGGCAGATGCACTGCATCTCCTGCAGGATGTGAGCTGCAGTAGAGGGCAGAACAGGCAGCCCCTCCGCATTGATGGCTGCGTCGCACCTGCCTTGGCTGGGTCCATGGGAGAAGCTTGCCAACCAGAGACAGCACTAGGAGCACCAGCCACTCTAATGTGCCCCCTTCGATCAGGCAGGACAGGGAACAGACTGAGCAAACAGACTGAGCTGGGTGTGTTTTGGGTTTTTTTTCCCTCTGACTCCCCTTTGCAGGGAAGAAGAAGCTGTGATATTGTCTTTCTGTCACCAGATGGGGCTATTGCAAGTAGCCTATTTGTCCTCCAGGGCAGCAGTAAACTATTGGAGAAATGCTGTTGATCTATTGTGGTGCAATTCCTTCTGGAAGCTGGGCGTACCTTCCATAAAATCTGCTGACTGCCTTCTCAAACTGAAATTACTTCTTAGGTGCAGTGCTGCTGCCTGGGTTATATGCACGGAAGCAGATAAAATACCTTAAAGGTGCAGAAGGATTCCAGGAGCCCTCTTGAGTTCCCTTTACTGTCTAAGGAGGAGGGAGGAAGTATGAGCAGTGAGGATCTGAGTGTGTAGATGGAGGCATTGTCTAAAGCTGTGCTGTGGAAGGAGCACCTGTGAATTAGATGAAAGATTTACTGAAGAATGGTGGCAGTACTGTCCCGTCTCTGGGAAGGTGATTTTTGGAGAATTGGGACAGAGTCAAGTACAAATTGCCTACACTCAGTTTCCTCTTTATATGTGGGTTTTTAACAGGAAAAGAATTAATTTAATATCACCCACTCTTCATCATGAAGACTTCTAAAGTAAAGGGCTGATTTGGACAGCCTTCTGCATGCATGGACATCTATAGATGCACTAGAATCGAGCCTTTACACTGAGAAGGAAACTGAGGCATCACTTTCTCCCCCTTTGAAATGCAGTCAGCTCTGGGGTAGAACAAATCATTTGTTTACCAGTTTCCAGCAACACGAAGCCATTTCTTAGAGCAAAAAGAAATGAAGAGTGTATTGAATCTACTTGAGAAATGAGGGAGGCAGGATGCAATTACCCACACTGGAAACATCAAGGTATTTACTGTTTTCTGTGAAAAGTCTACTTAGTTCTGCCAGGTTTGAGTGAAGCTCCTGGGTTCCTGGGCTTGGGGCACAAACAATCCTGTTTCTCACCAGAGTGAGATCAGAATCCAGAGCGAGGCATTTATAGAACCAAAGCTAACAATCACTTCCAGCTATCGAAGCACTTAACCTGGCCTTTAATCATGTGAAACCATGGGATTACTTAATGCTTAAATAAGCACCTCCTTACATGCTTTGCTGGATTGGGGCCATCAGATCTTTAATGACAGAAGTGCCTTCAGAGCTTCTCTAGATCAGCGGACAATTATAAATAGTAACCCTAGCTCTGTCTCCCTGGCCCTCCATCCAACTGGAGGCAATGATGTGTGGTGCTGTCTGGATTTAAGGGACCATTTATGATATTACATCATATCACACATTCCTAGGAAGGGGAAAAAATTCATAGGCAAGAGCTGTAGACCAAGCTGGATCTGTAAGCATCTCAGAAAGGTGATAAGGAGGAAACATAGAGCCTACAAGGAGTGGAAATGGGGAGAGATCAGCAAGGAAAGCTACCTTTTGGAGGTCAGAACATGTAGAGAGAGAGTGAGAAAGGCAAAAAGTCAAGCTGAGCTGGACCTTGCGAAGGGAATTAAAACCAATAGAAAAAGGTTCTTTAGCAATATAAATAGCAAGAAAACAATGAAAGAAGAAGTGGGACCGTTCAAAACTGAGGATGGGGTGGAGGTCAAGGATAATCTAAGCATGGCTGAATGTCTAAATAAGTACTTTGCATCTGTTTTCAATGAGAGTGAAGTTGAGCTGGGGGATAGAGGTAGGGAAGCTAATGGGAACGAGGTCATGAAAGTGGAAATTACCATACCTGAGGTAGAAGCCAAACTTGAGCTGCTGAATGCAACTAAATCGGGGGGCCTGGACAATCTCCATCCGAGGATACTAAAGGAACTGGCCCATGAAATTGCCAGCCCTTTAACGAGGATTTTTAATGAACCTGTATACTCGGGGGTTCTACCGTATGACTGGAGAATCGCTAATATAGTTCCTATTTTCAAGAAAGGGAATAAAAATGATCCGGGTAACTACCGGCCTGTTAGTTTGACCTCAGTAGTATGCAAGGTCTTGGAGAAAATTATGAAGGAGAAAGTACTTAAGGCTATAGAGGATAACGGTAACTGTGATAAAATACAACATGGCTTTACAAAGGGGAGATCGTGCCAGACCAACTTGATCTCCTTTTTTGAAAGGATAACAGATTTTTTAGATAAAGGGAATGCGGTGGACCTAATTTACATAGATTTCAGCAAGGCATTTGATACAGTTCCACATAGGGAGTTATTAGTTAAGCTATTTGGGAACCAGTGGCTGAAATGCAGTAAAGGAGGCTGAGTGTATTTTGCGGTAGCATCTTGATAACCAGTGTGGGGAATCAGAAGCATTATTTGTAGCTGGTTGGGGGGAGTTTATCTGCAGGTAACCCTCTGGTGCTGGGAGAATTTGCTCTCCTTTTTGCAGCCTGCCCTGATCTTTGCATTTTCAGATAGTAATCCCAGGAGGCCCGGGTCACAGTGGATGTTACATAATTTAAAAACAGCTGGGGTTTATGCCTGCTGTCTTCTGGGTGAGAAGGTCTCTTGTCTCTCAACGTTGCCCCTACTTAGCTGCAGGTGAAGGAGCCGCCCTGAAGAATTTAAAAAGCTATCCAACCAAAGAGGCAGCTTTCAAAGTGGGGATGGGGGCGAGTTAACTGGGCTCTTCTGATAGTGTTGTCTGGGGGCCCAGAGACCCAATGGGAGCACTCTCCACTGGAGAGGGTGCTCCTCTGCCTAGGCACTCAGCTGTTTGGAATGCCTCCGGAAAGTCCCATGGTTTATCTTTCACATGCATTAACCCAGGCTGGGGCGGGTAGTGCTGGGAGTCGAATCAAGATCAAATGCTTGTGTTTGTGCCAGATGCATACTTCTGTTGTTTACCACAGCTGGCCACCCCCAGGGCATAATGCATGTGTGCTGGGAGTACTGTAATGAAGCAAAGGGGAATGGAACTACGCAAAGGATACTTCCTGCATTTAAGATCTAGACCCTGCAATCCAGGGATGGGATGGAGTTCTGCCCTACAAGAATAGGAAGCCTGGCAGATCAGCCAAGATTACTCTGGAGAGAACAGGTCATTACTGGCAAGGAGAGGAACTGAATGACCAAGGAGATCTTTCCCATGATGGTTCTATGTGTCCTTTCCTATTCTGGAAGGGGCATTAACTGCAGAGGAGACTAAAGGTGACCTAGACCCAGGACACACTGGCTGGGAGTGGCCACCATTATTAAGTAGGCTCCCATTGTACTAGCTGCTGTTACATATATATGTTAAGAGGTAGACCCTGCCCCAAAGGTGTCAGTCTGAATAGACAAGATAAACAAAGGATGGGGAAGTGAGGCCAGAGGGCTATGGTCCAGATCTATCAATGGGAGTTAGGAGCTGAAATAACTTTGTGGAGCTTGGCCAAATGATGCCCAAAAGCCACGGGGACTCTACAGTAGAGCTGCAAACTGAATCCAGATCTCCTGAGGCCAGTGTAATGCTTTGACCATAAGGCCATCCTTCCTGTTTCACAGTCTTCTACAACAGATACATTGTATCCAGCCGGCGTGTCACTGGTTCAAAGCCGGATCAGGACAACTCCAGCTGTAAAGGGGCATCACCCCATGGTTGCTCAGTGGCCTTTTGATAGAATGAGGTCAGAAAACCAAATCAATAAAACACATAAAATGTATTCTACCCTGTTTACTGTGGGCAGATGCCCCCTCACACCATTATTACAGCCTGGGTGCACGCGGAGTGTTGCTGTTCCCTCCGGTGCTGGTGAAGTGGAATGCTGGAGCAGGCGGTTCCTGGCAGGCAGGAGTGGGCAGCTCACAACTGCAGCCACTTCATGGGCCTCCTTGAGATCCTATCTTGCAATGCTTCTCTGCTGGGATGCCTACAGGAGGCTTGGCAATGGCAGTGAGCACTGCTGAACAGGATCAAGTCACTGCTCTTGTCTGAGCATTGTAGCCAGGGCCCCAGACAGACAGAGGACAGGAGGAGCATCATGAGGCAGCCTTCTATCAGAGTTGGGTGTTGTGCATGAACCAGGAGAGCACTGTGGTAGCTAAGGCCATGCACAGCACTGGGTCAGAAGCCAAACGGAGTAGACAATGCCCCAGGAGCCATGACTGCTACTCCCGCCCAAAGGTTAGAGACCTGGGCAAGGCCCAGGTGCCCTATGTCTCACATCCGGGTTGGATGGGTGAATCCCATCACCCCAACCCTGGCAGGATTTCACTCAGGCTTTGCCTGGAGGCCAGGACTTGACCCTTCTTCCCACTCCAGAACCTGGGGCTGCAGCATCTTAGCCAGATTCTGCCCTGTCCCATCAGAGTGAGGTGCCTGAGATGAGGCATATACGCAGCTTTGCAGAGGCACAGAGAAATGTGCTGGTGAGAAGGGAACCAGCTAGGGGCACCAAGCAGGCCCAGAACCACTCAGAGCCAGGAGCTCTTTGGAGGGCATCGCATGGGCCTTGGGGCTGAGCAGCCCAGAAGAGTTTGGCCTGGCTAGACCACAATTAAGTCAAATGAATTGTTTATGCCTCCATTAGGAGAGTGGATGGAGGCTCAGGGGATTTCTCCCCTGCAACTCTACCCTTATTTCCAGTGGTGCAAACCCAGTCCCTGACTCCCAGTCCTAGCAGAGCAGCTGAGTTCTGAGCACCTCCACCCAACAGGGCAGCAGGCCTGAGACACTCCTCTGTGGATACAACTCCCAAGCGATGGCTGGAGTGGAGTGGCCGTGGCCCAAGCACTGACCCCTCCCCTCCACTAGCTCCCTCTGATACATGGGGAGCCTTTGCAGTGCCAGGCTCTGTGGTGCACAGTCCATGACTCCTGCTTCTCTGCAGCAGCAGGTCCCCAACAGTTATGGTGCTATGCAACATTCTGGGGCAGGATTTGTGCTTTTATGCACTCCTCAGAGGCTGAACTGTGCACTCCATTTCCCAGCTATCAATCTGGAGTAACTCCACTGACCTGAGCAAGCTGCCCCTGATTGACAACATGGTGGGTGTGGTATGCCAGGTGAGAGGCGTTCTTATCTCTGCGTTGTTCTGTGTCTAGCACAGATGTCTGTTTGGCTGCGTGTGTGTGTCCCTGTATATGTGTTCCCTCAGGATTAACCCCGGCTCAGATCCTTAGGTGGCTCAGTGACCTGGAGCCTGGCTTGGACCTTTAAAAGGGCCTGAGTTAGCCTGGTGGTCCTAAGCTGAGGTGTTCCTTTGGTTAACACTTTGGGTTACCTTTGGCTCAAATCTATAATGAGAATTTAGTTAGCTCAGTGATTTGGAGCCTAGGCGTACCCTGTATGCAAGAGATAAACAGAGGTAACATTCATGATCGAAGAAACCAACACGACCACGGATCTTTGTGGAAACGAAGCCAGGCTCAGCTTTATTGCAACGTGGCACAATGGCAAGTGACCTATATCGACAGGTCTGCTGGCAGCATTCGTGCTCTCAATGCAACGGAACAGCTCAACTGATGGCTGGACTCTCCATCACCCGCTCGGCTGCATGAATTCTGGGATCTCAGGCTCCTGCTTTTATGCCCTGCTCGGACCTATTGGGTTGGCCCTCTTTGGGGTCCAAATTTGCCTTGATTGGTCCACATACCCCTTTTTTGATGCTGCCCATTAATTTGTTAGGTCCACGCATCACTGAAGAGCTCCATCCATCAAGCTGTCATTCTGCAATTACGTATACCTTGGTGCTGGAGAGTTCAAAGGTAGTTCACAGCATCTCTTCCTATCTCCTTGGCACAAGGCCAGCTGGACACCTACAAGACCTTTTCAAGTACTTTTCTACTGTTCCTCCAGCTCCAGCGTACTTCCTGCCAATTGCTGTGAGGTCAGACTGCTTTAGCCTGACTCTTGTCAACCTCACCATTTATTCTACTCAGGCCTACTGTTTTGATTTGTTTCTCTAGGCCTTAGGCCTCATTCCTGACTTTCTATTTTTCTTTTAACCTTTTACCTTTTCCTACAGTGGGGAGACGAAGCAGGCCCAGTTCCTGTTTCGAACTAGGATGCCCAGGTAACACAGAACACTAAGCTTTGTGGCGTGGAGCGATGGGGCATTGGGGAACACAGGCTCAAGGCATTTAGATAAACTCTCTGAGCCCTACAGTTTGTTAGGGACTCTTCAGATCCCATCACTGGACAGTGGTTGGCCTACAGCTTGTTTTTGACCACTCTAAACTTCAACGTAGCGCCAGCTTCACAGCTCCAACAAAACAACTGCATTCAGCCCTCCAGTCACATTGCTTCTCTGCATACAGTCTCCAGTGCTGCCCATGGGCCCTTCTCCCACAATCCTGCCAGCCCCAAGCCACAGCCTTTTCACCTCTGGAACCAGCATGATTTGACCATGCAGATCTTGGTGCTGGGCAGATATGGGTTCCTCCCTTCACCTGATGCTCCCCAGCACTAAAGGAAATCCAGGTGATTTCTCTGAACACAAGGGCTACTAACTGGCCATCATCCATTGTCATCTGTTGTTGTCTGTTAAGGACCCACCCTACTACTGACTGCTCATTAATTCCCATCTCAGGGTGTTTTTCAATAACATTTCAATCTCTTTGCCATGACACAGGGGAACTGGGGCCATTCAGCTCTGTGCCAGAATCAACTGGCTGTTTCCCAGCCTGAGGGGGCACGCCCGTGGAGGGCTACCTATACGATAACTCCATGCACATCTGGGCCTTAGATGAGAGTGGAGAGAGATCAATCTAGCAGCTGGAACTGCTGGCTGCTATGTAGGACCCTAAGCCAGGGTCTTCAGGGGGTTGTGTCTTGTGCCAGCGCTGTAAACCAAGGCAGAGAAAGAGACTCTCAAAGGTGGCCCACAAAGGAGCTAAGAAGAGGGCCAAGAGAGTGGACTGCAGAGAAGACCCAAAGGGCAGAAGAATCTTCTTGTTTGTTCGTACCCTTTAATTTGAACTCCTTGTTTTGTGACATGGCTGGAGAGCTGTCATATCTCCAGAACTAAGCAGCATGTGGAGGGCTGAGAAGACCCACCGGGGGCAAGGGGTTTACTGAGGCAAGGAGTGCCAGCAGGGCATACTATGGCATGACTGTGCCCGCTTATTCTCCAGTATGATTTATTTAGGCATGCTGAACATATGTGCCATCTGCTAAAGCAGAGGCTTCTCATGTGCTGAATAGACCTGAGCTGTTTGAAATACATTTGTGGCCCTCGTGTCGTATTTAGATTCTGTAGAATCAGCATCTCTGAAACAATTACACACATGCTTAATGTTAAGCAGGTAAACAGCCAGACTGACAACTCACCTCTTTAAATTAAGCAGTGAACTTTTAAAAATGGTAGGGTTTGAGCCCCTATTGGGGTGTAGATCACATTGGAAATGGGTGGGCAAATCATGCAGTGTTGCCTTCCCAAAGCCAGCTGAAACAGTGCCTCAGAGTATGTCTACACTGCACAGTGAACCCAGGTTTTAGCCCAATCCCCCAACTGTCCACACTGAAAAAACCTCTGAGCGTAGAGGTGCTTTAAGCCTCAGCTAGTTTCCCTGACTTGGCGTGTGGTTTAGGGCCCAAGCTTTGTTTTCATGGGGGCTGGCACTCATGAAGATGCAGGCTAATTCACTTGGGTGCTGATAGTCCTCCAATGCCTTCCCACAGTTCCCCTCAAAGGACAGATAAGTTCTCCCACAACTGACAAAGAAGGAATCCTCCAGCGGCCCAATGAAAAGATCATGGGATATGCTCCCCCGTCGTCGTTCCCCCAACGAGGATGAAAGCAGAAACAGGGAGGGCACAGTGGCTACATCTACATTGCAAAAAACTTGGCAGTGGTGACTCTCAAAGCTCCGGTCGGCTCTGAGGTTCATTGTTGTGAAGATATCTTTGCAGCGCAGATGTACCCAGTAACCCAGGCAAGGCTTTGCACTGTGGCTGCTTGCACCCAGGCTAGGCTGGCCTAGCCCGCAGACCCAGGTGCCAATCACCCAGTTCACAGTGCACTGAAGACACAACAGTGTGAATTGTTCCAATCCTTTTAACCTCATCAGGGAGTCAACTCCAAAGACTGTTTCTGACACTTTAATTATTGAATTGCTGGTAATTTTAGCCCTTTGGTATGGGTGGGAGCATCCAAACTTCACAGAGGCTGGGAATTTCAACCTGAAGTTAACATCTTCTGCTCCTGTTTGTACTGGAGAGTAACATGGACACCCAGGATTCTGGCCAGGCTATACTGATTTTTCCAAAGAGGACCCTCAAGTAGTATAACTAGATTATGGGACACTTTAGACATACGCAAGATCTCAGCTCTCCCTTCTTATTTCTTTTACCTTAGAAAGTAACGTAGCTACTCATGAATAAAAGTCTATATTGGTGGTAAGGGTGAGATTTTAAATGAAGAAAACTAGGAAATTCAGCAAAGATCAATTTCTTCTTCTTCGGTAGCCTCTCCATCATGGGATGTTTCCATCCATGGTAGCCCATTCTGTCCAATAAACTGAAACGAGAGCAATGAGATGCCGTTGCAAAAAAAGCAGATGCAATTTTAGGATGCATTAACGGAGGCATGGCATGCAAATCACGGAAGGAGACTCTACTCAGTACTGGTTAGGCCTCAGCTGGAGTACTGTGTCCAGTTATCATCTCCAATGTGCACAAAGGATGCAATGAAACTGGAAAGGATCCAGAGGTGAGTGACAAAGATGATCAAAGGGATGGAATGTAAGCAATATGAGCAAAGGCTGAAGGAATTGGGTTAATTCAGTTTGGAAAAAGAGATGATTAAGGAGAGGACATGATAGCGGTCTTCAAATATTTGAAAGGCTGCTATAAAAAAGATGGAGAAATGTTGTTCTATTTTGCCACAGAGGGCAGAACAAGAGGCAATGGGTTCGAACTAGAGCATATCAGATTTAGACTAAATCTCAGGGAAAACTTCCTAACTGTAAGAACAGCAGGCCCATGGAACAGTCTGCCTAGGGAGGTCATGAAAGCTCCTTCCCTGGAGGTTTTCAGGCTAGGTAGCCACCTCTCTTGGATGGGTTTTAGACAAAATAAATCCTGCATCTGGGCAGGAGCTTAGATTAGATTACCCTTGTGGTCCCTTCTAACCCTGTGATTCTATGATTTTCTGCTAATCCCTTTGTGGAGGAATAGTCCTTTTTCATCACCCAGGAGGCCGCCTCTTCAATACAAGATCTATTCTGCAATCCATGTAGTTGCCAACTTCACTTGTCTGGTTTTCGCTGAGGGCCAGTCAGATGGCGTGGCAGTTGAGGAATGCTAGAGCAGGTTATAGTATAGCTTTGAGTTTAATACTACACGAAGTTCCCAAAGAAACATGTCCAGCTAGTTCTTTTCAGATTGGAGCCCTACTTTTAGCCAAAAGCCTACCCCAGAAGGCAGCAGGGATTTTGGCAGCAGGCTTATTGAATGGCAGCCTGCACTCACCATGTCACGATACCATCCTTGGACATTTGTGCTATTTTATAGGGGCAACAGTGGCACCTGTTGCTCCACCACACCGTTAGTACTGACATCAAATTGTCCATGACTGCTCATTCAACTGATTTTCCTGCTTCTATCTCAGCTAGCTGTCAGGCCACATCTACTGTTGACTGACAGACATGCCTCCTTTCCTAGCTGTTCTCCAGGTACCAGCATGCCAAAGAATCAGGGTGTATATATGACATACAAACAAGGAGGGATGTTTATAAGAACCTCCATACGGGGTAAGACCAATGAGCCATCTTGCCCAATATGCTATCATCTGATAGTAGCCAGTGCCAGGTGGTTCAGAGGGAATGAACAGAACAAGTAATTATTGAGCAATTCATTCCATCATCCACTGGCTAGCTAGGGACGCTCTGAGCATGGGGTTGCATCCCTACTCCTCTCAGCTAATAGCCATTCATGGACTTAGCCTCCATGATGCCATGCGCAGGACACAGTAGCTCCATGCAGGTGGAGGAGCAACAAGAGCACTGGTTTGACTGAGCCCAATGGGAAGGAATGACAGCAGATAATGACAAGCAAGAGCAAGGTGGCATTCTAGGCTTGCGTTTTATACTTGTGCCAGCACATTGCCTGAGTAGCATGGCTTTGCCTTGCTGCTGCATTAGGAGTATTAAGAGAGATGCCTTGGCTTAGCTCCTCAAAGGTATTTAGATGCCTCACTCCTGCTGATTTTCATTAGGTCGCTTCCACTGTGCATAGCTGGTGCAAACACAGACCTGGAAGGCCAACACACCGACCAGATGTCCTGATTTTATAGGGATATTTGGAGTTATTCCTTACGTAGCTTATTACTCTGTCCTGATTTGTCACACTTGCTAACTGGCCACCCTACTCCCCTGCGCAGACAGGGGTCCAATCCTGCCAACCACACCTAGCTCTGTGGCTGGGCTGGCTCAGGCAGGAGGAGGCAGGATTGGGCCTCAGTGGCACTACGGGTGGCACTGTTGGGCAGTGCTAGGACTAGCGTGCAATGGTGCTGTGTCACCCTGCTTCTGTTCCCAGAGCTCCCGCTCGCCACGTGGGCAGGGCAGCTCGTTTCTGCAGCGCCAGCTGACATGCCCCTCACACCACATGTGCGCCTTGCCCTTTAAGAGCCACCTCTTGGCCTGACGCGGCATTGCTGAGACATCGCGAGAGCCAGGCCTCCCTCTGTGACCATCTCGGCGCCCTCCCGTTCTGGGGGAACTACATACCCCGAAATGCGCTGCGGGAGGGCGGAGCCTGGCCTCAGGTAGTCGGCCAATGGCGGTGGAGAGAGCACTACCCGGCGGGAGCAGCCAATAGCAGAGAGCGATCGGAAAGGCACCGATTGGCCGAGCCAGCGGCTCCTGCGGCCTCTTTCCTCCCCGCCCTCGCCGGGGTCCCGCGGAAGTGATGTCACAGGCCCCATGTGAGAGCGGATTGCAACACATGCAGCGCGGAGTGGGGGAGAGAAGCCGGTTTCCGACGTCAGAGTCGCCGCGAGCCGCCCCCGCCGCCGCGCAGGGAGGAGCCGCCGCCGGGGGGACAGGGCCTGAGGTGAGCGCCGCTCCGGGGCGGGGGGCGCGCGGCGCGCGGGCCGGGACTAACCGCTGTGCTCTGTGTCCGCCGGCCCGGCCGCCGCAGGGAGGAGGCGGAGGAGGAGAAGATGGCGGACGACCCCAGCGCTGCCGACCGGAACGTGGAGATCTGGAAGATCAAGAAGCTCATCAAGAGCCTGGAGGCGGCCCGCGGGTGAGCGGCGGCGGGGGCGGGCGGCGCCTGCGCGCGGGGAGGGGTGCCTGTGGGGTGGGGGAGGGGCGGGGCGGGCGGCTGCCTCTTCCCGGCGCGCGGCCTCCTCGCGCCGCCGGCCTGGCTTGAGGGGCAGCGCGTGGACCGACCCCGCGGGGCGCGACTTGCTTGGGGCTGAGGGGCTCAAGGCGCCCCGGACGGCGGCCCCTGGGCTGCTCCGTCCTGGCTGAGAGGGACCGGCTGCCCGGTTGCTCTCCCCGCGCCTGGCTCCCTTGGGCTAGGGCGGCATCGCCGCCTCCAGGGAGTTCCTGGCTGCTGTGCCGGGGCCGGTCCTGGCGGCCGAGTTACCTGCCTGAAGCTCCCAGTCTGGCTGCGGTGTCCGCGTGGGAGGACAGCCACGCTGGCGAAACACGAGGTGGCCGGGACCTTGTACAGGGATGAAAGCCTCCTGCCCCGGGGTTTTCCACTGGATCGGCCTTTCTGCGCGGGGGAGCGGCGTGTCCTGCACCGTCCTCTGAAGCACTGAGCGACTGGGCGGCCGCAGGGTTTGATCTCTTGTGGAGTCCTTGTTTGGTGGCCTTCTCCCTTTGATAAACGTCTGGGTGAACAGCTGCGTAGGTATCTGGAGAAAGTCAGGGATCTAGAACAGCCAGGTTCTCCAAATTGCCCAGAACTTTAGAAATGCAAAACGTGTTGCTTTGTGAGTCTAGCTATAGAGCTTGTTTTGAGGATAACTGGGGGGGGGGGAGGTTTAAACTGTCTGTAATAAGTTAACTAGCTGCTGGCATGTACTAGTAGCAACTGGATACTTTCTTGGCAGAAAGGAAGCCATGCTAGCATTAGTAGCTTGTAACTTGAGATGTGCGCATATCACTGAGTAAGCCTGACTGTTGCCATGAGGTATGCATTTTAGTCAGCCATGGTTTGAGATGAACTTCCTAAAGGCTGGCATTTTCACAGCTGAGCTTAAATGCCGGGGGATGTTAGGTTTGTCTAGTGAAGTAGCCATGACATATTCACTCAGCTAAAATACTGAATGTCTCTTTTAGCTCACAGAGCTGTATCATACTTTCCCATCCCTCACACTGCTCCATTATCACCATTTGGGAAGGGGCTTTAGGTTTCTTTTGCAGGCTCAAATAATGTTCCATCTAAACAGACTGTTGAAACAAGCAGGTGCCTTCAGTGTTTCAGGTGAAAATAAAAACCTTTGTGTTAAATTCTAAAATATTTTAAATGCAAGTAAGTGGAGCTGGAAGGGAGAGTGAAGTGCTTCCTGTAGAGAGACAATGATAAAACTTTAATTATGAAAGTAAAGCATGGAATTGATTTTGTGTGTGTGTGTGTGAGAGAGAGAGAGAGAGAGAGAGAGAGAAGTGCAGTGTCTTCCTCAAAACACCATTATGAGCCTGGGAAATAAGTTTGTGCTACAGTTGGTCCGTCTATGACATAGTTCATTAAGCAAAGGCTCTCTACAACTGTTTGCCCATGGAAATACCATGGGCCCTCTGTTTTTCAGCACTGATAATTAATTCTGCTCAAATAAGCGAAGTGGGGAATGATCTGAATGCTGCCTTTCCTGGTGGTGGCAGAGCACCATGTTGAGGACTCCATGTGCCCAACCCTCCTCTTGAATGGGTGTGGAGTTGTGAACTCATACTGGCCCAGTTGTCATGGACTGAATTTTAAGAATGTTATATTCTAGTATGCCTGGTATGCAGAGGCTTGTGCAGACATTCCTAGTGCTTCGTTGGGTTCTACTCTAGATGCAGAAGTGGGCTGGAGAAAAGCATTACAAGAGGCTGAGGGCTTGACTTTTGCTCACTTCTTACGATGTCAGCTGTATAGAGCTTTATATGCTTTCCTTTTACTTCTTTGGTGTGAGCGACTAATTAGATCTTTCCTCTTTATGATCTCCTCCCCCCCCCCGTGATTATTTTCCTATGACAGAGTGAGAATCCTGATCTGCCAAAACTGGCACCTAATCCTTCTAAAAAACGTAGGGTCACATTACATTATAAGCCACTGAGTCCATTTGTATTGCCCCAGGCCCTTTCCCTAGTGTGTTTCCTTAGCATCTTAAGCAAAAGATGGGAAATAATTTGAAGCTACTTGGCGTGGATGTTATAGGAAGATGCCAGGGTTCTTCACCCTTCGTTTGACTCTGATGATCTTAGAGAGACAAGGTGAATTAAGTGATGTCTTTTGTTGATAGAAGACACAAACTTTTGAGTTTACACAGAGCTCTTCAGAGCTGTATTGAGCTCATGCATGTTTGCCTGCGAGGGGGTGGGGATGTTGTGTTAAGGCCCTGGGCTAATGTGACCAGCCAGCATATTTTTGCTGATTATCCAGCCTGATCTATGTCTACACTGCAGTCTGCAACAAGCCTCCCAACCCATATAGACAGGCTTGTGCTAAAAATAGCAGAGTGAATATTGCTGCTCAGGCAGCAGCTTGAGTGCTCAAGCCCATTGAAATGCCTGGGTCTAAGCTCAGGTGGCTTGCCCAAGTCTCCACTGGAGCTGCAGCATCCATACTGCTATTTTAATGTAGCTCAATCCCTGCTTGTGTGTCTCTCTCTCTCTGCAGGCTGGGAGGCTCATTTCCAGCTCCAGTGTAGATGTACCCTGAGAGACGCTCCCATGACTGGGGGAGCTGTGTGTATTAGAGCTCTTGTGTAATGAAGACAGCTTGTTTCTCTGAATTCAGAATTCATTAAGAAACTAAGCAGGTTTGGAGTGGTACAGGTGTGCAGTAGAGCTTTCTGTTAAACAGCTTGTGCATGCAGCACTCAGCTTTATAGACATCACATAGTACTAGCATTCTGGCGTTCGCCATTTCAAAATGTGTTGGCTTAAGCAGGTTTTGTCCAGAGTTCTTCTGATTTTCTTTGTTTGTAGTAGATGGCTGTTGCAAGGGTCAGTGGTGGGAGAACTCAGTGAGGCAGAGAAATTGCCACCATAAGCCTCTGAAAAAAGGCAGCTTGGAAACTAGCAGAGATCAAATAAGTTAAGGAAAAGCGTTTTGCACAAAGGATAATACCCTCTAAATAAAATGTTGGAGTAAAGCACTAAGCTGTGGACTAGGGAGTAGGTGGAGGTATTCTGTGTAAATCCTAATGAAGACAAGGCAGTCTAGCAGGTCTGGGAAACACTGGTCCTAAGCATCAGCTAGATATGCATGGTAGAACTGTGGCTGCCTTGTCTAACCTACGATTTTAGTTAGGCTTGGTCTGCACTTAAAAAAGTTGTTTCGGGTGGGGATGGAAACATACCCTGATTCACTCAGCCGTCCCCGTAAACCTCCAGTGCAGATGCAATTGTGTTGGCAGAAGAGAGCTTCTATCGATATAGATGATGATATTCAGGGAGGCACTTTTCCTACACTGACAAACTCTTCTGTGCCTGTAGGTGCATCTGCCCTTGGTGCCTAGGTCAACAGCTGTGGTGGCATAGGCTCATAGTGTGTAGACATATCTTATGTATGTGTTACCACAGGTTAACTAGTAGAGGTCTGTTGAGGCTGGGATAAAAGGTCTTTTAAAAACATCTTTAACTCACATGTTGTAAAGAGCCTAGTGTAGACAGGGCAAGTTATGCTCTAATGTATTGGTTGAAGGAGCCCATAATTGGATCTCTGTTGCTGAGCTCCTCTGAAAGCCTGTCTAAGATAGGAGGTGTTCAACTCTTCCCAGCCTAGGAGCACAAAGTTCTTCAGCACAAGAGGATTGAACCAGTGGAACAGGCTTTTCCTTTCTTCAGGAGTCGTTTCCTTTTCCTCTGAAGTAGGAGGACCAGCTCTGAGAATTCAAGGATAGATGGGTGGCGGGCATAGTCCTGGAGAAACAGGGTGATGCAAAGGGCAGGGACTCGGCGCGTTAGTAAGGAAGGGCGGAGATGCAGTAAATAGTAATCAAAGCAGTGTCCCAGTTTCATGTGCTGGGTGTTATGGAGGTGGGTCTAGGTCTGTAAAACACAAGGTAACAATTAGATGCACGATGGCAAAGCCTTTCTGGCTTTTATTTGACCACTTGTAAAATCTCAGTGAAATGTGCAGGGTTAACAAGTGAGTGCAATAGCAGGGAATATTTTTATCATGTCTCTGGAATAGATGAGGTAAGCTGTAGGGAAGTGGCCAGAAAACTGAGGGAATGGAACAGGACTCCATATTTACCAAACGCTGACTGGGCAGAGGCCAGAGAGATGTGGGGCAATGTCCCAGAGAGAATACAGTGATGGAATTCCTGTCAAGGCACTGTCTCTGGACTCAGCTCTATCATTCTCACCAACATCTGGCTAGTATTTTCTCTCCCCTTTGTTTCTGGAAGGGAACAGCTGTAGTCAGTGAATGGCTGACTGGCCAAACTGATTATTAGCTACTCCTCTTTCTCCCAAGTTAGTTAAGCTGCAAACTGAACTTGTCAAAGCTAATGAGCCAGTCTCCTTGGGGAGTGATAAGGGAAGGAGAGGAGCTCTCTGCTGCTTATCATGTGAGTGCGAGCAGGCAGGGTCTGAAAAACCGAATTAGTGGTGACTACTGCCAGTCAGTGGGAGGGGTTGGTGGCCAGTGAGGTGAATGGGGAGAAGTGCAGTCTCTAGCCCTCTCCAACTGCTAGGGAAAGGAATAGTGCTCAGATTCTTAGCAAGGTGCTGTGCCTGGTCCTTGTGAATGAGCTCTGCTTTTTGATTCCTCTTCAGCTACTCTGTTCTTCACATCCTCTCTTTTCTAGAAAAGAACCTCAGTGGGAGGGGTCTCTCCACTATCCTAGCCATTCCTATCTACTGTTCTGCCCGCTGGAGAAGGCAGAAGAGAAAACATTGGCCCCTGGGCTCTTCACCTCTTCACTTGAGTGGTCTTCATCCCCCTCACTGTGAATAAATCCCTTGCTTTCCCCTAGTTGTCAGATTCATACTACCTTTGAATTTTAGTAGTGGCCAGGGCAGTAGAATAGGTAGCTGTGTAACTGACCAGATTAATTGACTTCAGCTGCTGCTGTGTGGTGGCCCTGAACAGTATCTCAGTTTCTGAGATCATCTTCGTCACACTTGTGTCAAGCTGAGGCGATGCCTCTATGCCCCCCTTTTACACCACAGGTGGATGAATGGGTTTTCTAACCCAGAGTAAGGGAGTACAAAGGGCCACTGATAAATTGTTCTACCTGCAGAAAGCAGGGGCACTTCTGGTAGTGCCTGTAAAGCAGGCCTTATGACTTAAACATATTGCCCGCCCAAACCCATTAAATAACCTGAGGGCATAAGGAGAAGGAAGATCATAATCATGAATATGAGCACTGACAAGCTAGCAAATCATTTCCAACTGCTAAGCCTTGGAGCCCTTGCCTGAATCCATCCTTATAGGACAGGAAGAGAAGGGTGATGGAGGATAACTGTAATGAAATTGTTCCTGTGGGGCTTAGGAGATCTGCTCTGGTAAACATTTGTCCCGCTGTGCACCCCCGTAGAGGGACTCCCTCTCAGGGGAAATATTTCTTACTAAATGTTGAAATGGTGGGTGATGCAAAAAGGTGGAAGATGTGTTGTGGGAGCCTGATAGTGTGCAAATACAAGGAAGGCTGACAAAAGCATGGGTAGGAATTGAGGGCAGTAGCCAGCAAAGTGACTTTTGAATTCCCTGGCTTTCCAGGATTGTATATTTTTATTGGCCTGGGAGAGATCAGGTTTGTATTTCTTCAAAACTAAGTAAATAGCCTTAGAGGGGGGGAATCATTTGGGAGCTAAAACAGACACTTCCCTACACAAAGCAAAAAGAGCAGTTTACCTGTTCAGAATCAATTCTGCAGCTAATCCTAAAAAATAGACCAAGCATGGTTGGGTGGTGCAGGGTTGATGAGGGCTGTTTGGCTTAGTGATCAGGATTGTTAGGTCCACATGAAGGCCAAACAGTGCACACTCTTGCAGGGAGATGCATTCTGTCCCGCAGATCTCTTCATATCTAACGTGTGGGAAGGAGGGGTAAATGCAAAGTGAGGTAAAGAGGTTGAAGCTCAAAGGCAGATGCAGGAACACCTGCAAAATAGCACACTTATTAGCTGGCCTGTTTCAGAGCTGGTTATACTGGAACACCAGCTAGGTGACTTAAACTCAGCAAAGGTGATACCCAGTATGTGATGTAGAAAGCTGCTGTTGTGACTGAATTTTCCTGAGCCCATCAGTCCACTAACTGACCTATGTGGAATAGCCCAGTTACAGGAGTAGCTTTAGACTTCACAGCTCTGTGCGACACCAGTTGAAATCAATTCTGGTTAACAGCACACTAGCAGAGCTACATACATTGTTTCGGTGCATGCTTTTACCATGCCAGTCTTGTGAGCTGCCAGAAATTGTGGGCTCCTTGGAGGGACAAATACCATGCTGGCTCTGGAGAAAGGGCAGATTTGTATGTGGTGTGATACGAGCACAACCGGCATCTTAACAAATGACCCATAACTACTTCTGAGTGTGCTGTGTAGCGGGAAACTTGACTGGCTGACATTGTGCTCCTGCATGAATGAAGGGGCTCTCATTTCTGACGGAGATGTCCCTTTACACTTCCACCTTGTTCCTGTTATGTCTGAGGACAGGGCTCTGTCTAAAGGAAACGGTTCAATACAGGGATGCTGAGATTGTGTTGCTATTCATTGGAGAGAGGGTCTGGTATCTATTTTGTTATGTTAGAGAAACATTCAGAAACAAGTATTTAAACTGTTGAAACGGCTCTTCTTGACTGTGAATGGTTCACGCTACCGATAGATGTAGTGGTAGGGCTTGTTTGCACTGTTAATAGTACCTTGATTACACTGGTATAGTTAAAGCATTACAGCCCCTCCTAGTGTGGATTCACCCGTTCTCCCCCAGGCTATTCCTGTGTTGGGTGGGATGGGGAGGAAAACCTTATACCAGTATTACTGCAGCCACACTTGAACTTGCATTGATATTGTATTTCAGTTTTAAACCCCCTCCCCCATGCTCTCCGAATATAAATGTAACATAAGTGCTCCCCCCACAACCAACCAAAGCCCTCACATTCTGAATTGAGAACCTCATTTCTGGATCCCGGTGACCCACTCAATCAGTTTGAGTAGGAAGCTTTCCCAGTCCTGAGTTTGTAGCTTTCCCTCAGTGCCATTGACTTTGGCAGAATCTAAAAGCTCCTAAAGATGAGTTTGAGTAAGATGTTCTGCCTTCCTGAGCCTGCACTGCAGCATCCAGTTCCAATGCCTCTGCTGCTACTTAGAACTCTGCCACAGTGCACCAAAGTGCATTCTGACCACAGTTTTGTCCATTTTTTTTATGTGGCTGTGCAGAACCCCAGGGGTCGCTGGGCAACTGGTTTAAAAATATCAAATAGACTTCATCTTGCTGCAGCAGTTCAAATCTGAGCAGCAGAGGCGAGCAGTAAACTCCTCATCAAGGAGAACCCAAAATCTGAGACTGAGGAAGGCTAGGTTAGAAGATACCACATGGAATCGGAATTGCTTTGGTAGGGGAGATGATCTCTTAGAACAGCAGCCAGAGGTGGGAGCTGAGTGTCTGTATAATAACAGTGGCTACACAATTGTCTGGGGTGGCCCCCGATAGGAATCCCAGCCACTCCTAGGCAATGGGATTTGGCTTATTGCCTAGACACTGCCCTTGGGCTGTTCAGCCCCTTATTCAGATGTAACCCTTTGGACAGTTATGAAAGACTGCATGCCCTGAGTGTGAGAGATGGGTTTAAGTGGGAGATGTTGACTGAGGAAGAGATGAGCAAAGTTAGAAGGGTTAAAATGCAGGGAGGGGCAGTATAGAAGGCATCATATGGTAGTCAACAAAAGACTTTAACATGGTGAGGAGAAGGCATAGGAAAAAGAGAATGCCAAAGCAGAAAGAAAAATATAGTGACATGGGTGGGATTGGGGGGAAGCAAGCTGCATTTTAGAAAGTTGACTAGAAACAGGACTCAACTGTCATCCCTCAGGAGGACTTTGGGAGAGGAGTGTGGCAATATACCTATTCACTGTAACCACTTTCCAAGCCCTCCTGGTATGTCTCTGGACCTAGTTTACCAATCTCTCTGTCAAAATTCATCCTGAGGCTCTGAGTTGGGGAGCTGTGGAATGTTACCTGGTCTGTGTGTGGCCAGTGGAGTGCAGAAAGGAGATAAGGGTCCGTCTGTTGGCGCACTCACGGCATGTCTGCTTCCAAACATTAAGCTTTAGGCTTTATTTCACTAACTGAAACCCCTCCCATGCACTGAACAGAGGGATCTGGAATTGTAATACGGTGGGTTAGGCCCCCCTCCATCTAGTCTTGTGTCAGGGTTAGAGCTGTTCCACAGTAAATGACTCCATATTCAAACTGAGAGTGAGGGATGAGGCTTAAGTTGAGTTCCTAAGTATTGCATACATTATCTACCAGGAATGCTGTATGGAATTTATTTTACTTAAGAAAAATAAGTCTTTTTTGTCCTGGGTTGCAAGGGTCTCTCAATCAGGTCTGGGACATTTGGAGCAGTTCTGTATTTCCTAAATCTGTTCTTTAACAGCGATGTTGCTTAGCTTGTTAGATCTTCTCGGAATATTTACTGCTCTGTTAGATGAGAGGAGTACGTTAGAAGTCATGCGCTAAAAAGTGATGTTAACTATCTACCTTAAGGGGGAGTTTGACTCCACAATTTAAGTTTCATACCATCGTTAACCTAATTCCTCTCTCATAATCAGCTTTCTGGTGTAAATCTCTCCGCCTGTGCACGTAGTGTCCTGCTGCTCTGGCCTCTGCAGGAGGTAGCCAGTGGCTATTGTCCTGCTAGTGAAATGTGCAGGTTAGCAAGAGACACTTTCTCCTTGAGGAAAAGGTAAGAGATGAAACTGACAGCATGCTCACTCCACATCAGTCTCCCTTCCTAATAAATTTGTCCTGGTAATAGATCCCTTCATGCCTCAAGCTAAGAAGCACCAATGAAAATAGACGTCCTTACCTGATGGTTAATCCCATACACTGTGTTTTAATTGAATTGTTAAACAACCATTTCAGTTGCAATTTATAAAGAGCACTTTGTGAAACCTGATGTTGGCCAGGGAGCCGGCAAGCCGGGCGGGACCGGGGCTCAAGCCACCCGGCTTGCTGGGTCTGGTGTGGCAGCCCCTGCTGTCCCCCCGAGCCAGGCGGCTGGGCTCCGGGGCTGCCACTTTGGCACAGCAGCCCCTGCCACCCCCCAAGCCAGGCAGCTGTGCTCTGGGGAACACTCCCAGAGGGGCTCCAGTCCCAGTGAACCCCCAGGCAGCAGGCTCCAGCCTGTGTGGGAACCCCTGGGGTAGCTAGCTGGGGAAACAACCGTGCTGCCAGCCCAAAGGCTGACTGGGGCAGTGCATGGTGGGACAGGTACCCACCATGCACTGCTCCTTGTAACGAATATTCAAAGGAGCGTGTGAACGCTGCTTTTCACTATGAGGAGTGCTGTGTGGACACTGTAAAGTGTTATATTTATAGCACTTTGCTTGTCCCGCAACAACTTATGCGGGACAAGTCTGCCATGTGTACATAGCCTAAGTCTATAGGAAAAAAAACAGAGTCCAGTGGAACTTTTTAAAGACTAACAGATTTATTTATCGTATGAGCTTTCATGGGAGACCACGCTGCCAACTTTGCCCTCATATCTACACTAAAGACACCATCACAGGACCAAATCATGCCACCTACTCCATCAAGGGCTCATTCACCTGCTCGTCCACCAATGTGATTTATGCCATCATGTTCCGGAAATGTCCCTCTGCCTTATACATTGGACAAACAGGACAGTCTCTGCACAAAAGAATAAATGGACACACATCAGAAATTGCAACACTCAAAAACCAGTAGGGGAACACTTCAATCTCTCTGCTCACTCCATTGACGACTTGCTAATAGCTGTGTTGAAACAGATGAATAACACATCCCAGCTTCAAAGAGAAACTGCAGAACTTGAATTTATATACAAATTTGACTCAGTTGCCTTGGTGTTAAACAGGGACTATGGATTTTTCTCTCATTACAACAGGTGATTTGAACTCGCCTTCCTCTGTGCTGTTCCTCCATGTTTGAATCCTAACATCTGTTTTGATTTGCTGTTACAGCCTGACCTGACCCTGTGTCATACACTTCCCTGCATTTAATTTCCTCCCATTCTGTAAGTTTCCCATCTTCAAAGCGTCTAACGAAGTGGGATTTTCTCTCACGAAAGGTCATGCGATAAATAAATCTTAGTCTTTTAAAAAAGTGCCACAGAACTCTGTTTGTTGTTCTGTGTAAGGCAGCACTATGCTCTTTTGTAAATGAGAGCCTGCCTTCCACAGTCCATCCTGGAGCTGGATATATATAAATTCCTGATGCCTCTAGGTTTGGTAAACTGCACCACCTGATGTCAAGGAAAGAGGTTGAAGAAAAGCATTTGGAGTGACCTTTGGTGGCTGTTTGGCCTGTAACCTTTCTTCACAACCGGCATGAATCACTACCAAACAGAATGGTTCATGCACAGAGCATCATTCATCAGCAGTTGATGAGTGAAATTCTGACTTCATTGAAAGACCATGGTGGTGAGAGACTGAAAAGGGGACAGTTTGGTGTGCTTACTTGTGAGAGCTTTCCACGCACTCTCCCTATCTACCCTTGAGGCATAGACATCAGCATGTGCCAGTCTGGCCTTATGGCTTTAGTCATTCTGGGTTCATCTTGCACCAAACTGTTTGGCCTAATAGTTTAGTGCAGCCAAAATCTTCTGAACTTGGGAAGGACAGTCATTGGGGGCAAGGTGAGGGTAACAGAAGTAGATCTGCTAGTGAGTTGTGAATGTCTGCAGTGTAAAAGTGGGCGCTTGGATTGTCAATAGCAGACAACCAGTAACAACCCTGGTGCTACAGGCATGAGAGTTTCTACTCAAACCATGCCCATACCGTGATGCTTTCAACTCCTTAACTGAAAACAAAGTGACAGTAACAAATTCAGCCTCTGCACCTGTGTGGGGAGTGATGGGATATATGAGGAGAACTTTATCACTGAGGTGTGGCCAGTTGCACCGTACCATCTGTCTGCGCTCTGCAGTGGTACATGGACAGTCAAAAATTTCACAGCCTGCTGGATGGCAGGGAATTCATGGTAGTGAAGTGGAATTATCCAAGTTGGGATCTGGTGAGGACATGGTGGAAGTTGTCAGAGCAGCATTTGCAGCGTAGGGCCCTCTGGAGGGGGGTGGGTGAAGGGAGGAGGCCAAGCTGCAAATGGGAGTTGGTGGGTTTGACACATTCCTGCTGGGTGACCTGGTTCTGTCACTTCCTGGCCCCCAGAGAAGAGCCATCGATGCCAAGTGCAGGAGTCAATGCTGGCCACAGGCTAGCAGCTGCTCAGTGAATCATTTCCTCTGCTGATGCTCCATAAGAGGCTACACAGCCTCACCTCTGCTCCTTCATTTGACCCCTGCTGGTTGAATCCCTGCCAGGCCCCATCCCACCAGCTGAACTGGGGTCTCTGCCTAGACAAGGGTGGGGGCAGAGCTTAGTGTCTGTTGCTAGTCTGGGGTTCTGTCCCGGTGCTTGGTTCCCCAATTCTTATCCAAGATCTGTGTAGCAGCTGGTGACTGTTCTCAGCTGTCCTTCAGAACACCCCTCCATAAGGGATAGCATCTCTTCCCTGAGACAGTCCTCAGTGGGGGAGCGTGGCCAATCGAAATCATCCTCAGTGTGGCATGTGTGTTTAATGCTGTCTAATCTGGAACACGGGTGTGAGCAAAAGCGGGATCACGTTTACAGGGCTGTGGGAGATGGGTCCCTAGCCGTCACTTGTGCTGTTACATTGCCGCTTCCTTCCATGCTGTCAGGCTAGTCATTTGCCAAAGGGTGGAGTGGGGCAATATGGGGTGGTTGGGGCACTAACCTTACATAGATCAGAATCGCCCTTCAGGGTAAGGAATTCCATTTCCTTCCAGTTCCTCCTCGTGGACCCCAGAGGTACAGTTAGAGAAGGAAAGGGTCAGATTCCAGCCACCACAGTCCCAAGCAGAGGTCCTTCTTTTTCCTAGCTGCTCTCAGATACGTGATCCCTGACTTCCTTCCACCTAGTAACTGGCTCTTTCCTTGGTAATTGGTGAAAGCTTTCCACATGGTCTAATGAAGATGCCGCTCAGAACACTAGCACCTCCTGCAGCCTTCCTTTAGTCAGACATTGTCCAGATTATGAGGTGGTACTTTGCATCTCAGTGTACTTGAGACCCATGCAAACAGCGGTGTATTGATCCAAGAAAAGGCTGGGCTCTTACTGAGTCTGTGTTGAGCGGTGCCAAACATATGCTGCTTATAGTAAATAAATGTTCCGGATGACCTGGTGTGACAGGTTGCTCCCCAAATCCAGTCTGGTGTGCTGCTATGACCACTTGAACCCCGCTCCTGAACCCCAATTCACCCCACTCTGCTGGGGACCACTCACTCCTGAGTCAGTCCACACCAGCCACCAGCGTGTAATTGGTCCCAGGCAGTGGGTGTAAATCCATACAGGCGTTGGTCCCCAAGCGAGCACACCCAGTCCCAGACACTACACTGGGAGCCGCTGCCCTACAGGGATTGGGACCCACTCCCAATCACCTTAGTCTCAAATCTGTCCACTTAACAAAGAAGTGGATTGTGCCCAGCCTCCCACATCCACACCCTCTAAAGATCACACAGCTTTAGGTAAAACTACTACTAGTTTATTGATCAGAGTCCGATTTCAAGTGAGAACATGGCCAATCAAGGCCGAACCATACTATAAATGAGTCAGGAGTGACCACTATCAAATAAAAGGTATAAACCGCATGCTACTCTAACATCTCTACCTAAACTGACCTCAGAGTCCAAGATTATGCGCATGGTGTTTGGCTGTTTGATGTTTTACAGCCATTCTCTGCCTGTTCTCAGGCAGGGCCCCAATCTTGCTTGAAGTTGGTTGCAAGATGGTGTCTTCTCCGGCCAAAAGCCTGCAGCTTCTCCCTCCTCACAGTCTCTGTGTCTTTGTTTTTACAAACTGCTGACAGCCCCTCCCCTCACTGTCCTGTTGTGTGATTCTCTTCACTTCTACCTGAGCCAGGGAGGGCATTAGCATCCCCTTTGACATGTAAATCTCCAGCCACTGTGCTAGAGAGAGTCCTGAGAGTCTGAACCCTGTATCATGCTTCACATCTGTACATACATGTTGCTGTAGGAAACATGGCCCCATGGCAACCACATGGAACACGTTCTGAGCATTCACAAAGGAACCTGGTATAGCGTAATTGGCATCAAATAACACAATTACGTTGCAAAACTGAACAGAAAAATTATACAGGTCATGCCCGAGGGCTGCACGGATGTGCATCCTGTCACACCTGGGTTTGAAATCAGCCTGCATTTGGGACCCTACCAGTGGTTGCTAGAAACTTGCCCCGTCCAAACTATCAGCTAATCTCTTGGCTCTCCTTAGATATCTGTGAACTATTTGCTGCTCAAGGGACATTTCAAGAGGCCGAATACTTGAAATAGATCACATGGCATTTTGCCTGTTCCTGAATGGCTGAGAGCACTTGAGGAAGGGTGGGTTCTGTATGAAGCATTTTCACTGCTCCTCTTGGAGGTGATGTTACTCGCTCACAGGCACCAGATCATCTCAATTCCTTGAAGAATGAGCAAGTACAGTCTGTTATTGGTTGCTTTTCAGAGAGAGAACCCTGAATGGACCCTGAGTAGTGGCTACTTGTGACTGCCTCTCCTTGTTTTACATTGCTGGTGCTCACGATCCCCAGAGCATGAATTTCAGGGTACAGCGTAGTCAGCATAGAGTTGTCAAGTACTCATCCTACAGGGTTAGGTGCAGAAAACAGAGTGAAAAGGGTTCGGACATTGCCTAGCTGAGGTGACTGTCTGTATTCATTTAAATGGTGCATGTATATAAGGTAAGTTTAATGAGAAAACCAAGCCTAGCAGTGATTTGTTTAGGCAAAATCCATGTTGAAGACCCCTCGGCCAGCACTCTGAGCAGAGAAACACAGTTAAAGTGAATATCAGCCAGAGTGGCAGCAGCATCTTTTCCTACCACCTTACCGTAAATCATTTGATTCAGAGCCATGTGTCTGGCATGCATTGTACTTTCCCACTGAACACCAGTCCAGCCCTGTGCGCATTTAGTCTCTGCTTTGTGCCAGGAAGGTCAGTAAATTCAGGCTGTTTCTGACCTTCAGGGGACAGAGCGTTCCCAATTAAAGGAGGCCTTTCCAAGGTTGCCTGCAGCTCATTAGTAAGTGGGATCAAGCTCAGGGTTGCAGCTGTGGCAGTGTGCACAGTTGCAGCTGTGGCAGTGTTGAGCCAATGAGTTTCCAGATTGTGTGTGTGCCGAATCCTGCCTTTTCTGAGGCTACAGGCCCCGCCAATGTAGCATTCCTTGCTGTTGCCATGTTGGCTTCATGAATTTCTTACACTTGTTGAGCCTCAAAAACCTGGAGGCAGTGGTGCCTGTTATAATTCAGAAGTCTGGACTTTTGGATGAATGTGATACTGACTGAAACCTTCTGTGCATGGTTTCCATCAATCTCCCATTTGACTATGGGCACATGCCTCAATGAGGCATATGTATGTCAATTACATACCTTCAGTAGCTCTGGTTATGTATGGCAGTGGGGATTTTTTCTACCCACCCTGGCCAGCATCTTAAACCTGGAGGGACTTGGCTTAAATTGTCCAGTCACTTTTGGAGGGAGAAAAATCACAAGTACTTCCAGGAAGGTGCCTCTTCTGATAGCAGTGTATAGAAATCATGGTTCCATAGAAAGTCTTCCAGCTACCATATAGCTAGGATCACTTATACGTATATCTTGTTTGTGGTAGGCTCCGTGCAGTCTCTTGCAGTTAAAGAAATAAGGGCATGGACTAGTGCTATGAAAGGTCCTGCGATCAGAATCGCCGTCACTGTGAATGACCTGTGCCATAGCATGGTGCTTCGGAGTCTATGGGCCAGAGGCAGCCAGTTTGGTGAAGTGATGCTGTCTGGGAAGCTGGGTGTGCACCTTCTGGAGGAGACTAAACTGACCAGCTTGGTTATCTGTTGAGACATGGAGGTGTGAAATCTTGGTCAGCTTTTCCGGCAAACTAGTGTCTAGAAATCAAAATCTTTCTCAGCAAGAGGGGGACCACTGGTAGGTGGCTCAAATGCCACTCGTAACAGAAGTAACCTTTACAGACATACTAGGCAGCGTATTCCAATGCAATGAGCCGCCTGTCTTGTGAACATTCATACAGAGCTTGTGCTTTTCCTTCAGACTGACCTGGAAGAGACATAGAAATGAGCCCAGCTTGGAGTCAGCCCCCTGGGCTGCAGACTCAATGCAACTATACCAAACTAGTCTGCCCTGGGAGCTCCAGTGTCCCTTCACAAAAGAGGCTGGCCCTGCAGATTGTACAAACCCCCCCTAGATTGCAGTGAGATGTCTCAGGGACTTTAGGATACCCTGATTGGGAAGTTGTGATGATACCCTAGGTATAACCTGGACTGATGAATAATTGTTCCCTCAATTCTCCAGACGGGGGTGCCTTCACACAGCTTTGCTGCGAGAGCAGCCACTCCTGGTCTGGCCACAGACAGCCTCCAGCTTGACTGTATGAGTGCTGTAGCCAGGCACTCTCTAATTATACTGCAGGGCATCACCAGCGAATTCCCAGATCCATAGTTGTCCCCAGCAATGTGTGGCGCCCTCTTGGACGATACAAGCTCAGAAAAAGTCTCATTTTATTACTAGAAAATGATGTGCAGAAATCCTGCAATCCCAAATGGAATTCCCCAAACCCTTCAGTCAAAGCATACTGATTTAGATAAAACAAATTATCATTTGAGTGATTACAAGGCATACAAGTCTGAATTGGGTACAAAAATCAAAGTAAAAGGCAATTAATGCCTAACTTCATAAGCTAAGTGAATTCAAACCAAAGGCGTCTCACTGCATATTTTCACAATTTTAATTGGCTGAATTCCTTTCAATCAGGTTTGCTTCTTCCAGTCCAATGCTGCTCCCTTAGTTCTTTAGGTGTTGTGGATGTTTTGAGTAGAGATGAAGGGAGAGCAAGTTGGGGCGTTTGCTCTTCTGTTTTATATGGTTTTTCTCTTCTTTGAAAAGCGTCTCTATCTAAGGCTCAGGAGACAGTCGGTGTCGTGGGAACCCTCACCTATTCCTTTGTCAAGATGTAGATTTTTGCTCACATCATTTTTCCTGGCAAAGAATGGCCACTTAGCCAGGAGATGGTCTTTTTGCTTTTGTTGAACCCTGGCTGTGGTGTCAGCTGACCTTTTGTGTCTGGGGAACCAGGGCGTGACTGTTCTCCAGAGTTGGAATAATATAGTAAAATCTTAGAGCTTTGCATACAAAGTTGCTGCACACATTTTACCAGGACAGTGCTCAGCAGGCTGAGTTCTCAAATGATACCTCACTAAGCATACTTCATACAAGATTTATCATAGTTCTGTAGTTCTGTAAAGGAGGTATACCTAGGGGTACAGAGTAGGGATGTAAAATGTTCATCAGCTAAACAGTTAACTAATTAAGGTATTAGTTTTACTTTTATTAAATTGGGTAACTGGCAGCTGTGGTGTAGGGGTTAAACAGTGGAGCAGGCCATGTAGTGTGGACAGGAGCCTCATAGTGTTTGTTTCGCCGGTCCTCTCCTACAACTCTGTGCATGAGGGTATCCTGAGTTCATTGCCTTATCTGCTGTTTCTCTGTGCGCTTGCTCCAGGGGGTGCCCACTTCCTTGCTGAGCAAATATTTCATAGTGTTTCAGACTGAGTGCAGGGATATCACTGCTTAACTAACTGCAGCTGTGTGGGTGCGATTACGAGGATGGTGGGGGGAAGCTGCTGTGCTGACAAGCTGGCCTATCAGTTACAGGAGACTGTGTGCCTCTAACAGCTTCAAAATGCCACGTGCAAAGTCGCTTTTACCATCCTTCTAGCAGATCTAGTATACTTTGTGGCTCATTAAAAGCAGGTGTACTAATGAGAGTAGCTGGTGGACTTTGTGCTGCTGTTTAGACAGCTTTCCTACCTGGTTTAGCAGTGGGCGTGCTTTCCTGTACATAATTTCCAGAGTAAATCCGTCTAGGACCCAATGGGGATAGCAGTAGTTAAATATGGGGTATGCAGAAATATGTCATCTTAGTGCTGAGACAGTCTGGCTGTGACAGAATGGGGGTCACTAAGAAACCCGGTGATTGTTCTGAGCCCAGGTATGGTGTATATCACTGTCTTCAGTGCATCTCCAACTCTGGTCTCGGCCTGATAAACTGCGGAAAGAACGGTGCTCACCTGACAGCTGTGACGTCAGATTTGCAGGGATAGCCATGTCGCATCGCAGCATGATGAGTGCCAGGTATGTAATCGTTCTGAGTCAGGAAAGCTGCTTTCCTATGGTAGCTACTGCTGTTGCAGGTGAGAGTTTTGAGGCTTATTACCAGTGTAAGAGCCACAGCTCTTCAGCCATTGCAGAATACATGTTCCTTTGAGCTGACATCTAATTGGATTCCTGGCTTCCTGGGTTCACTTAGTATTAAGTTTCAGAAGGTGTGACAGTTTTCTCTCTCAAAAGCATTTATAGATCCCAGTTTGGGTAAGTGATGCAACTTAAGAGCAAAGAAAATGATTGAACCCAGAACATTAAGACATAGTGCGTTTGGGCTGACTATTGAACTTCCAGGCCTTCTTTCGTAGTGAACAATAGTTTGGCTTCTTTTACTCACTTACCCAGTAGATGGTGGCAGAGTGCTCAGCACAAACTGCCGAGCCGACCTGCATAGTTGTTGAGTCTGTCAGAGATGGCTCTGTACACTGGAAAATGACACTGGAATAACAGCCCATCTGCCTGTCTGTGCCAGCTTTGAGCTCAAACAATGCAATGCCTTTCTAAGGGAAAATCTGGGAGCCTGCTATCTTACATGATTCTGCAGAACCACGCGAACACCGGATGCCTTCACTGAGTAAGTAGTGGTGAAGCAGGTCGAACAGAGAACCACTAGTGTGCTCCCTCCTCTCTGGCCAATTTTGCTCCCACATTGCGAACTACGTAGCAGACCACAAGGCTCTGTGAAGCTGGCTGTGCCATTGTATGAAAACGTCCACTGACTCGTACGTTCTACCCAGGGTTCTTAAACTGGGCAGTCGGGCGGGGGGGTTGGGGTGAAGAGAGTTATCACAGCCGGAAAAATTTCTAAAGGGGTCCCAGGAAAAAGAGTTTGAAGATCCCTTGGAATATGGCCATGGGTGGTCTCTGCAGTGGGATTCCTAACAGCTATCTTTAGATGGGTTTTACAGGTGACACAGTGGCTTAGCAGTGTATTGTCGTTTCCCAGTGCTCTTATCCACAGGTTATTGCCTAAGAGCTCTGTCGCACTGATGACGGAGAGATGGCTCCCATCTCAGGGAGGCCTTCAGGATGTGGGCTGTGGGACTGACTGATCTGCTTGCTGCCTTAGCTTATGTAGAGCTGTGAGGGAAGGAATTGTGGCAGGAATGAGGCAAGCTGTGCCAGTGTGTGTATGTATCACAGCATTAGACAAAAGATCTGAGTGGGCACAATGGTGTGCTTTTAGCATAGGCTGTGAAGTGCTAGAAAGGGGGGTGTAAGGAGCATGGGTTGATGGAAAGAACAGTGAAGCTGGCATCTGAAGGGTGATCTTTGCATTCACTGAAGAGAAGATGCATCAGAATTGACCAGGCCAGGAGACACATGTATGGAACCTCCTACGTGCTCTCTCTGTATTTTATTCTGCACCAGAACACCTTTCTGCATCGATGAGCTCTTCCTTTTGCTGTTCTCAGTGGAGGAGGTAGAGAGAGACTTTTCTGAAATCTCTAGGGCCCTGCTATTAGAAAGCAGTGTACAAAATGTAGGGACCTGCACAGGGCAAAAAAAACTTTCCCCCCTGCCAAAGCAGGAATATTCTTAATCACACTACAAGTCAACAGTCTGCAACTAATAGTGTGATCTTGAATAGTGGTTTTCAAACTATGGTGGGTTGTGACACCCCCTGCTGCTGCCACCAAAGACACGAATGCATTGCTGAAAGATGCATTTGCTGGGTCACAGGCATAAGTGACTTTTTAAAAACTGCATCCCGAGGGGAAAAGTTCAAAAACCACTGATCTAGAGTGTGTCTCGGTGCTCTCAGAGCTGATAATCTGTAGCTGTTTTTCTGAAGGTAGCATTTGCTGAAGTGAGCTTTGATTCTCATCAGCTTCTCACTTAAAAAGGAACTAACAGGGAGTGTTACAAGGTTCATGCCATTCAGTGAGGTAGCTAACTGCTTGAATCAAGTGGTATGAAGTACTCTGGGCTACTGTGACCTGGAAGTCAGAGCTGCATGTGCAGATCTCTCAGTCACTCCCTTTGGGGAATACCTTGCATGCGAATGACTCTTCACAGCTATTTGATTACTGTGTGCAGAGGTTAGGGATACTTAAAACCTGTTAATTCTCTTTAAGGTTGGGGACCTGTTTAAACTTAGGCCATTGGGTCAGACTTGGCCGTGGTGAAACCCCAAGAACATCTGTAAATTCAAAGGCTACCAGAAATTATGCTTTCTATGCCTGTCTGACTTTCTTGAAAGCTTGGCCTTAGCAGTAAGGTGCTCACACAGTCTAGTTCAGGGGTCTGCAACCTGTGGCTCTGGAGCCGCATGCGGCTCTTTGGCTGCCCCCTTGCGGCTCTGGGCTCCCCCAACCACCAGGGTACCCTGCAGGAGGCCCATGCCTGGCTCTGGGCTTCCCCCAGCCACCAGGGACCCCACGGGCAGCCCATGCCAAGCTCCAGGCAGGCTTCCCCCCCCTGCAGAAGGGGACCCTGCAGCAGAAATCCTGGCTCACCTCCCTGCACCTCCCACCAGGAGGCTACACCCATTGTGGCTCTCAAAACACTTTGTTATTGAAGGAATTTTCAAAAATGGCTCTTCTTATCTTTTGGGTTGCAGACCCCTGGTCTAGTTACTGCCTCACAATTGCATACCTTTGTTTAAAACAGCTCCTTCAAATGGCTTCTATGCTTGTGTGGTCTGGGAAGCCGCTTGTAGTTACTCTGCAACTTATTCTTTCTGGAGTCATTTTCAGGGTGGACTTCAACATAAAAACTGAAATGGAAGGAGTTGCTGAAACCAGCCTAAGATGTTCTTGCTCTTTCACTCTCCATCTTGCTGTCTATGAGAACAAACAGAACTTAATAAAAATAGCGCCTGACGTAAGAAATGTGGCGATGACTTTTTTTCTCATTGGAAGGCAAATGTCTATATCCTTTAGCTGGAACATGAGCAGGTTGAACAAGCATGCCTCTGTCAGATCTACATTCCTGACTAGACTTACTGGTGGAGCCAACCCAGAGACTGATCTGTGGAGTAGTGCAATCAGGGGTGCAAAATTCCTGAGTGAAGAGCGTAGTGGTGGAAGGAGAATGAGTGCAGTGTGAAGGGGGTCGGGGGCATATCCATCTTGTTTTAGGGTATAGTTCATGCCAAAGAAATTCCTGTGTTTTCCCCACCCAAAGTAATATATGCTGTCTTCATTTTTGTGATTAAACTCACTTTTTTTTCCCCCTTCAGCAATGGCACCAGCATGATTTCGTTGATCATTCCCCCCAAAGACCAGATTTCACGAGTGGCAAAAATGTTAGCGGATGAGTTTGGCACCGCATCAAACATAAAGTCTCGAGTGAATCGCCTTTCAGTCCTGGGAGCCATTACATCTGTACAGCAAAGACTCAAACTTTATAACAAAGGTAATCCATGGGCTGTGTGAGACTCGTTCTTGCTAAGCATTTCTCTACGGCAAAGTGTCCTTACCTGCATATTTAATTGGGCTCTCACAGCAGGCTGAAGAAGGCAAATCCTAGGTTGCAGCTCAGTTCGTGTTATCTATTGCTGTTTCTCACCGTCCTTCCACCACTTCCCACTAGTATATTTCTCCATTGTCATCAAGGTGTTTTAAGCAAGTCATCCTTTGTACCCCTAGCCCAGAGGTGTCAACCATGTGGCCCGTGGGCTATTTGCAGCCTACGATCTGTTCTGCTGAGGCCCGCACTGGTTGTGCCAGCCCAGGATTCCCCCCATAAATCTGTTAAGAATTATTTATATTTGATCATATCAAATGAAAGACACATAAATATTTACCCAACTTCATTAGAGAAACTGTTTCCCCTCTCCCCCCCATACCAGTGTTCAAGAGACTACAGACCATGTGTACAAGTAGTTACTGTGAGGTTTATTTTTTCTTCTATCATTTTTTTGTGTGACCCACCAGACTGAGTTGCTGACAGAAATGGCCTCCAAGGCTAACTGACTTTGACACCACTGTCCTCGCCCCTTCTGTAAACCTATGCAATCTCTAGCATGTTGGTAGAATTCCCAGCATGGTGGGGTCCAGTCCTCATTGTGAGGACCTCTGAGCATAATGCATCAAGCTACCAATCATTAATTCTTCTATTGGCAAACTTACTGTTAGTTCTAGATGTGCATCTGTGCAACATTCCTATGTAGCTATGATGAGAACCCAGAAATTAGTTCTTTGGATTTCTTAAAGGAACAAGTGAGGTGGGAGGTGGACAACTGCGGAGGAGGGGAACTCCTGCAGGAAAGTATGGGAAGTTTCAAATTAAATCCATACATTCCCAGATCTTGGAAATCCGGGTTTTCATTGTAAGCGATACTGAATGTAATACCGGATTAATATCTGGAGCTCTAAAATTATGCTGCTTCATGTGTCCTTTACAGTACCTCCAAATGGTCTGGTTGTTTACTGTGGAACAATTGTGACAGAAGAAGGAAAAGAAAAGAAAGTGAACATTGACTTTGAGCCTTTCAAACCAATCAATACATCGTTGTATTTGTGCGACAACAAATTCCATACGGAGGTAGGAGAGATCCCATGCTGCTTGCCGATCTTGCTCAAAGCATGGTGTTGCATTTCAAACAGCTGTGCTAGCTTGCTAAGTAATTCCTCTCGTGCTTGTGTCCAGACTCCCCTGAGCAGCAGATCTTAATAGAGGAAACCAGCCCTCTTTGTGTAAATGCTGCATGGTGACTTTTCACTGGCTAGTGTTCAGAAATGCGTGATGTTTGCAGATAGGCATTTTGTCATGGAGTGGTCCATAATTCTCGTGTCATCAGAAACTATACTGCAGCTAAACTTAATAGAGCAAGTGGATAACTTGGTTGAGTTTGTATAGCCCACAGATGCAGGCTTTCTTTTGTAGCTGGTGGCAGGCCTGGCCTGAGACCAGAGTGCCGTGACCTCGTTCAGAGCAATGCTTGAAGTGAGGTTTGCTAAAAAAGTCACGATACATCTGTGCTAATGTCACTAGTACTCATACACATCTTGCTTCCGAGCTGCACTCTTCTTGTTGGAAGAAACGGAGCAGCATGTTGGGTGAGGATTACCACATGTTTGGGACCAAGCCACTCCGATATATTTATTCAAACCTTTGTTTGAACCCAAAACATGGCTTTGCATTTACAGTTACTATAAAAGCAATGAATGACAGATTCACAAAGAAAGGTACTGGTTGATTCCCTTCTCTTGGGGCATAGGTGGGTCACAGTGGACTTCTTTGAGAATCCAACTGTGCCCTCACTCTTCAGCTTATTTATACCTTTTCACATTATCTGACCATCCAAACAACGTTAAGTATTGTCTTCCATAACCCACACAGTTCACATGTGCAGGCTTCAGTTTACATCACTCTTGCAATCCACGCTATTTTCATGTCTCTTCCAATTGGTTTACTTACTCTGATCACAGCATTCAATACAGGGACTTTCTGTCTGTACCTTTCTTGCATTTTATTGATTAACTTTCTCTTATCTTTGGCCTTCAACACAGTCCAAAACATCAGCTCTACCCTACATAGCTGTTCTAAGTGTTACTTAAACGCATCCGTAGGAGACGTTTAGGAAGCAACCCTGCTGTAAAGTGAAGACCAGGCTGCAGCCAATTAGTTTGCCATAAGGATTACCCTGGCCTGCCCAAACTCATTAGCGGGATGTGACCCACGCTTATGATGCTTCTAGCAAGCACTACTCTGTCCTCTGCCAACAGTGGGTTAATTACTACCCGGGCACCTGCCCTGTGGAGCCATATAAAAGACTTATAAGGGAAAGACCAGGCATGAGACATAGCAACTTCTCCCGCATATGGTGTGGAGATGGGAACAGTAGCCTGCAATCTGTCACAGACATTGATTACTTCTTAGCTGGTCATGCTTTGGTCAGCAAGAGAATGTCATTTACTTTGGAAAACTGTAACAGCTACACTCAGAAAGTGACATGATAATGGCACCATGTTCCTGGACTTGCCTGCTCCCTGTCTCCGCTGAGTACGTGCTTAGTTACAATGTTCCTAGCTCTGCTTGTGCTGGGGAATCAATGTTCCTGTGAAGAAGCATGCTGTATTCTAGTCTTTAGTGCCAGTTGGGTCCAGATGCCACACCTGTGGTTCATTTTGAGGGGTAAAATGGAAGACGCCAACACTTGACTCCTCATATCCCAGTTTGATGGGGCGATGCGGAAGGTGGAAGCTTTGTCTTGGCAACAAAAGTTTGGCTTAAAAAGAAGGAATAAGACCCAGGCTGAAGGAATAGCCTGAACACAAGCAACAGGCATTTCCGTTAGGTTTCATAACAAAAACAATTTGAATCCATGGCAGAGCAGCGGTGACGGGAAATCACTGGTGACCATTTGGTATTTAATTTAAAATAAAAGTGAATCGGGAACATGGAGGTTTAGTCAATTGCACCTTACCAGGTCTCATGGTTGGCAAGATTTCCTAAAGCTGTTTTATTGCACGTATGAAATTGAAGCAACATCCTAGGAGAGAGTATGGACTCTCACATCCATGTCGAAGTACTAGATTTACGATGACTTTTTGATACCCTGGCTGGAATGCTCCTCCAGGTCCTATAGTTTGATTGGTTCTATCTCAATTAAATAGATTGCAATGTAATATGTCATTATTACTACCTGTAAATTTAAAAAAAAAAATTATTTTGGCCAACGTCTTCCTATTAAATCTTTGTTTCCTGATATTTAGCTCAAAAGCCAGAGACTAGATTGTGTAGGTTTTGGATAAAGATGACTGATGCCTTTTGTTCCACCTGTGTAGTCTAGTAACATACGCTGGCAGACATGCAGGCAGTTGAAACCCCTATGTAGCAGGTTAACAGCATCCCCAGCATTCAATGTGAGAATGTGTCAAATTGAATATTAATTTCAGGTACCAGGTACAAATTCTGAAACTGCTGAATTAGGCTTAGACTGTTTCTTCTACAGCTTCAAATGCTAATCTTTGCACACAGGCTTTTTCAAATATTCCTCCCTGCTTTCTAGAAACTAAAAGTGAAAGTTTTCAGAAAGAGGCACTGATAAGTTTGTCAGTGAGCAGTGATTACAAGGTGGTTTGTCCAACTCACAGGTCAGGCTCCAGCCTGTCAAAGGCTGCTATCTGGCCTACTATGGCAGAGCAGCCCTTCCTAACCAGCCCTGGAGCTGGCTAGTGGGCACAGCAGCAGCCTTGGCCCCAAGCTGACCCCTGGGGTGGAAAGGAGTGGCAGCCGCTCCTCCTCTTCAGCCCTGGGAGGGGGAGGCTATCCAGCAGCAGACCTGAGCCCCTGGGGTGCAGCCCCTCCACACCACTCCAGCCCTGTACACCTCACTGTATTGCGCCAGCTTGGACTCAAGAGCAGAGGTGGGTATGGGAGCTCAAGCCCCCCTCCTCTGCAGTCCTGGGCCAGCCAGCTGGGTGCAGCAGCATCAGCACCCATCCAAAATTTGCTGAGTGACCCCCTGATTGAGAAGAAAATTGCACTTTGATCCCTCTCGTGAAAAGGTTGGACACCCCTGTTATAAGATTGCCAGTTTAGAGCCTGCTGGAGAATCAGACTCTGTTTAACCTTTACCACTACAGTAGGAAGGAGACTGGAGATAGCTGATCTTCCAAGAGACATGGCTGTTTCCTTCTTCCATCCATAGCTAATAAATCCACGGAACTGTTAGTACTAATCATCCTTTAATCTGTATGGCGGCGTTTTTATCATAGGTGTCATGGACTTCATGGCTCAACATTGAGACGCTGGCAGACAGACATGATAAAGTTGAAACACCTTGATAGCTGTTGGGCTGTCCTGGTGATTAATGCAGTAAATCTAGAGCGCTTCACTGATAAAAAACCAGATCAGAGGATTGAGACATAATTCCGTACGCAGGAGCATTAGGAAAACTAGTTCTGCTTCCTCTCACACGTCCAATGAGCATAGGATTTTAACTTGGGGAGCTGATTTGGGTACACAGGTAACCCTCTAGTGTTTCTTCTGCTAAACTTGTTCCTTTAAGCAATGAATGGTTGGTCAATCGCTGCAAATGGAGAAAATTTGTGTGACTCAAATCATTGACATCTTGCTCCAGCACTCAGCAGTACCAACTACAAGACCATAACCAAGAACCAACAGTTTTCTGGGGTATTTTTCAATTTCACCTCGATTGCTTCATAAAAATATCCATGAGCACCAAGCCATCCCTTCAGTGATCTGTACTGTGCCTGGCGTTCGCTCTTAAACTGCTGCTCTGTTCAGTAATCTGGCCAAAGCGCTGCTGTTGGCTGATAGTGTTTATTGCTAATCATGTTGTGTTCACGTTTCAGGCTCTGACAGCGCTACTGTCTGATGACAGCAAGTTTGGTTTTATCGTAATAGATGGTAGTGGCGCACTCTTTGGAACTCTTCAAGGAAACACAAGAGAAGTCCTGCACAAATTCACTGTGGATCTCCCAAAGAAGCATGGTAATGCAGCTACAAAGATCTGAACTGGCTCCAGCAGAAAGGGAAGGTGGAGGCAGGAGTGGAGTGTAAAGTACAGTTAGTGATGCTGAGGCAGTGTGTAATTCCACACCCAGGAAGAAACATCTAGCTGACCTAGGCACTGAAATATTGAGAGGAAGAAACAATAGTCCAACTCCTGCAATCCATTTCCCTGCCATCTTCTACTAGTTATGTAAAAATAAAAGGCCACTTTCTGGTTAAATTTGACCCCAAACTTGTGTGTTTACAGTTGAGTGCTCCAAAACAGACCAACAACTCTTAAATGGTAGTGGGAAAATGCCTTTGAACCTTGCCCTAAAAGTGCATATGTCTTGGACACTGATCTGTCACATGCAAACCAGAGTGGAATTGACTAGGTCCCTTGTATTGTCAAAGCAACAAGAAATGCCAAAAGGTTAATGGTGCAGAGTTAAGAGAATTATCCTTTTAAATGTTCTGTTCACTCTGGTGTGTGATGTAGGCAAGGATAATTAACTTAATGTCTTCATTTTGTATCTAAATACAAGCAAATTAAGCACTTAACCAGCAGTCATCTAGTCCTACTTAGCTACCTTTCTGTTTCATCTAATTTTCTAAAATTCATCTAGCAGCCCTGTCCACATTAAGGACGTTTGCCCAGTGTAGCTAAGCCCTTGAAGACCCCTATTGCAGAAGCACCCTGCATATGTGTATCAAGTCTTAAATTAGTACAGCATAGTCTGGTGTACCAAAGTAAAGGGCACGGGTGAAAGCCACACATGCCCAGTAAGAGTTTGTGGGGGAACTATGAATACAGTTACATGACTGCAAACTTCCTTAATGCGGACAGATCTCAGACATTCTTTAATATTTCATTGTGACATATTTCCATGTGGAAGATGTGTAGATGGTAGAAAGTCACCTGATGGGTGGGTCCTGGCTGTTCACTCTGCTGTTTTAACTGAATGCCCCTATCTCTACTTGTAGAGGACTAATTTGCTTCATCTCTTGGGTTCAGTTACTCTAAACCTGGTTGGGACCACATACCAACAGTTTCTGTGGAAGTAGACCTCAGAATGGCTACATCACATCTGTTTTCTCTTAAAGGTAGAGGAGGGCAATCTGCCTTGCGTTTTGCTCGTTTGAGGATGGAAAAGAGACACAACTATGTAAGGAAGGTAGCAGAGACGGCTGTGCAGCTGTTCATTTCTGGCGATAAGGTGAACGTGGCTGGTCTCGTTTTAGCTGGATCAGCTGACTTCAAAACCGAGCTAAGTCAATCTGACATGTTTGATCAGGTAAGCTAAAGTGGTCTCCTTGTGCTCAATGAAACACACAGCTGATCTGCATTGGGTCTGACTGATGTGTTCCGGGTAACCCCCTGGAGCTAGTGCTTGCAATGGCCGTGGTTAACACGTGCTTGTCAGAGGAAATCCAGTCCAAGTATCTTTTAATTAAAATGTAAAACTTGTATTCTAGTGGGGCTCCTTTTCCAGCAACCTGTAAGGAGCTAGGGTTTCATTAACTTAGTGATTTAGAGGACCTGATAGGATGTCTGTCCTTTTTGTCTGAAAGTGTAATGCATGTTCTTTTACTGTGTTCCAAAGTGAAAACCAGTGTCTTTAGTAGAATTAACCTCTTCTAAACTTGATCTGTCTGGTCCTGCAGGCTGAAAGTTGTCCTTCCACATTAAATGTTTAGAACTCAGTTTTGTGTCACTTGCCGCACGGGTTCTGATGTCAGGCTTCCAGAAGGCCTTTTTTATTCTGATCGCTCTATGAAGGGCTTTATTTCAATGCTGCTCAATAAGTCAGCTGACCCTGATTTCCTTTTTGTGTAGCGGTTGCAGTCCAAAGTGTTGAAACTAGTTGATATCTCATATGGTGGAGAAAATGGATTCAATCAAGCAATTGAGTTGTCCACAGAAGTCCTTTCTAACGTGAAATTCATTCAAGAGAAGAAACTAATAGGTAGGAATAACCCTAAAGTTGGATACCCATCCTTGCTGGATTCAGTGCACTACCTCACACCTTACCTGAAATGTTGGGCAGATGGGGCTGTCCTTGACAACCTCCATTCTCCAAGCGCCAC
Source organism: Pelusios castaneus (assembly GCA_007922175.1). Taxonomy (NCBI): domain Eukaryota; kingdom Metazoa; phylum Chordata; order Testudines; family Pelomedusidae; genus Pelusios; species Pelusios castaneus. Next base: position 4,064,797 of record ML685860.1, on the reverse strand, counting down.
TTTAAATAAATCCTCCACTCTTCTTCTTTCCTTACCACAAAATGTGCCCTCTGTGCACACATGGTGTGAGATGAGACATCACAGCAGGTGGCCTCGTGTCTGTCACTCACACACACTCCACAGCGACACAGCACCACTCAAAGACCCCAAGCGTGTTCATGTGGAGGACTGCTGGTCTTGTGGACTTCAACCCTAATGACCTGGTTCCAACTCCTTGCCTTGCTACTGACTCACTGTGTGACTTTGGAAATATCACCTCAACTCTGTCTCAGCTTTCCACCTATAAAACATCTACGGTCCCCTCTGGCTGTAACATATTGTTCAGAGCTTCTGCAAGGGAGTTCCCATCTGTATGTGCTAAATGGCTCACTGGACTTTACCTGCCTTGAGGACAGTAGCGTAGCTGACCCGCTTTGAGGTGCTATGGAATGATTAGATCCTTATAGCCAACTGTATTTCCATGAGTATTTAGCAATAGAAATAATCCTCCTCCATTGTCTGCCTACACTGTGATCTTTCCATCTGTTCCACCCTATTGTTCAGCCTTTCTTCAGGGCCAACGTTAGTTTCAGGCCTCCCAGTGCAGTCACTCAGAGGAAAACCCATCCTCTGAGCTCCTCTGTCTCCAAAGAAACAAAGCCCAGACTGTTTTCTTTAAAAATGTCAGCTGAAATGATTCTGTCGTCACATTGGTGAACAGACATTTTTTGCCAATAGGGAAGCTTAGTAAGAGGTCTTCGGGGGGAGGGGTATAGGAAGAGCAGCTTAAGGGCAATAAAGTTTAGTGCCTGATTGTGGCTGGGTGTTGAAGGTTAGCCTCTCCTCTCACTCTGGGGTGCTGATAGAGCTGACTAACTGGCAGTGACTAAATGCCCTGAATGGCATCTTGCCACCTCCCTAGCTGGTGCTGGATCATTGATTCTGCCTGGCACACTAGTCAGTCACCCTGTATAGCCAGGCACAGAACTTCTCGCTTTACTGTAGCCTTTCTTCAAACTCGGTGTAATAAAATCATGTGAAGTGATCTGTGTTCACAGCTGTCTCTGTCTCCTTGAACGCAGGCCGATACTTTGATGAAATCAGTCAGGACACGGGGAAGTACTGCTTTGGCGTTGAAGATACACTAAAAGCTTTGGAAATGGGAGCAGTAGAGATACTGATAGTTTATGAAAACCTGGATATAATGAGATACGTTCTGCATTGCCAAGGCACGGAAGGTGTGTAGTACTTCAACGCAGAATGAGAAGAGCCTCCGGAGAATTAGCTGTTCAGTGCTTTTAGGCAGGAACTTGTGCTTTAAAACCTCCCTTTAAGGAGTTTTCCGTAGAAATCTAATAGACATTCAGTAGCTTGTGGCTTCCTCCCTGCATCAGCACACCATGGGGAGGGGGAGGAGAAGCTGAAAACAAGCAGACTTTTGAAAATACAGCTTCATGAAATAGTGTTAATCCATATGTTGTGACTTGTATTTACACTTGCATAATACAGCAGGGGATTGATTTAACCCTGTGGCCTCTAGACACCTGCCCATTCCCCTTCTCCACTCTCCCCCCACATACCTCCATCCTTCTTCCCCTCCTGGCCTAGCATGAGCATTGCGCACCCAAGGACCTTTGCACCTCATGTGCTCGTGCCGCTCTGTGCTTCGTAGAGCACCGGCTTGCCAAAGAAGCAGGGATTCCGATGGGGACCTTTGAGACCCCTCTGTTGCAAGGGTCTTCAGAGTTCCAGCCATGCCCAGATTCTAGGCTGCTCGTACTTGCATCAAAACTCTAATGTCGGTTTTCTCTTTCAGAGGAGAAGATTCTATATTTGACACCAGAACAAGAGAAAGATAAATCCCACTTCACAGACAAAGAGGTATTTCAGTTCCTGGTCTCGTAGCATATTCAGAAAGGATGATTATGCTGTACTGGTGCAAGGCTTTGATTGACTCTAGCTATGCTTAATGCTACATACTTGGCTAATGTGTGAACGTGTCCTCTGGCTCCTTTACAAAGTCTGATTCGATGGGCACCTTGAATGATACTCCTATTCTGACCTGGCTGGTTTTTTCCTAATTGATTTCCTTGCTGCTCCTTGTTCATTCTGAGATCAGATTTTCTTGAAAGATGAAGAACAAGGAACTAGGGGAGCACAACTGAACCTAGCACTTCTATTTTGTATTCTTTCAATGTGTTCATCACCGTCCCACACCTTGTACCACACTCAGCACCAGTGTAAAGGGGTGTGAAATGTCACCATTCTGACTGCACAAGGTGCAGGGCAATGGAAAATCTGCCTCTAGGTATACCAGGAGTTGATGACGACGGTCCACCATTGGTGTGCATGTCAGAGTGCCTGCCCATCCTGGACAAGATTACTTCCTCCTTTCCTTGACTTGCCATGTAAGTCAAGCAGGACCCTGTGCCCCCTGAAAAGGATGGTGGCCCCTTGATAGACAGCACTGAAAAGACACTGGATTGCTGCAGTTTGAGCCTGTGGTTAATGCAGCCATTTCCTTCTTGCTTTGTTTTGCTGTCTTGACTGCCAGGTTTTGAAGGCATTTGAAGGGCCCTGATGGTAATGGTGGCACAAAGCTATCCGCTGTGGTGAGAGTGGTCAGTGGTGGACAGAAACATTCCACTTCCCCCCTTTAAATCATTGATGCCTCTGCCTTAGTGCTCAACTGGGATGCTATTTATTCCAAGCAATAGAAACAAAGAGTGTTCCTGGGATGTTTGGCGGTTGTCTGGTTAAAATATTTATCTTGTCCTCTTTTGCAAGAGGCCATGGCTGAAGAGGGCCATATTCCTCCTCCTCACCTCAAATCCCCCCACCTTATTCCTGAGTTTGGAAATTAAAAGTAGACCAAGACCTTTCTGGGTTTTCACCAGCATGCTCAGCATCAGAGCATCTTTTCACAGCCCTGGACTTCTAGAGCTAGAAGCCAGGGAGCCCAGAGCCCTGATAATCACCAACGATGCTTATCTTTATAAGAAGCTTGCTGTAACAAAATGAATGAATTAGGAAGACAGGGCCCCTCAGCAGATGATATGACTGAAGTCAAAGAAACATCACTTTGGCCATGTCTGCCAAGTGGGACTGTGGCTTTGTTGCCTGTAGTGCCCATGATGTAGAAGCTTTCTAGAGAGATGGATGGGGGTTTTCTGTTGCCGTAGAAACTCCACCTTCTTGAGTGATGCTAGCTAGGGTGATGGAAGCATTCTTCTATAAACATAGCTAGGTCTACACCACAGGTGAGATGAGCATAGCTATGACACTCAGAGGTGTGGGTCTTCCACATCTCTGAGCACCATAGCCGTCCACCTAACTTTTGAGTGTAGACAGCACCTTACTTTTTTTTTCTTTGTCTGTAGACTGGCCAGGAACATGAACTGATAGAAAGTATGCCCCTTCTGGAATGGTTTGCTAACAACTACAAGAAATTTGGAGCAACGTTGGAAATTGTTACAGACAAGTCACAGGAAGGATCCCAGTTTGTGAAAGGATTTGGAGGAATTGGAGGTAAATTGCAACAGGAAAAAGTAGGCTAAGCAGAAAATATTGATCCTGTGTAACCTGCTGTTATTCTGGTTCTGACACCAGAATAGGGGAAAGGCTACATTTCCCCTCATATCAGGCTTCTCTCTGCTCAGTGATGGTCTTCAATTTATCTATATTAGGGCCCCATTCAGTAAAACAGCTTTGCATATGCTACATCATCTAGCAGTGCATCTCGAACAGAACCCACGGACATCTGGTGGTCCATGGAGCGCATTTCAGTTCTCGGTGAAGAAGTGGCTGGTCATGTAATACAGGTTCCCTTTGTATCCAGCTGCAAAATTTCATTAAGACAAGTAAAAATACATTCCTTCCTTATCACACTAAGCAGCTGCTGTAGTTCATGAGGGCATAACAGCCCCGTGCAATGGGAAAGGAGTTCTCTGAGACAATAGAGAGATTTTCAAAGGCACAGCTGCATGTGGGTATCAGACGCTTTTTCCTTTGAAAATCAGTCCCATGTCCCTCTTCTTGGTTTTCAAGGCAGGTTTTCTCTCTAGACAAGTTTTGAGTGCTGTAGAAGTCCAGATGCTCTTAGAAGCCTGATGGACATAAAGCCGTAACTCCCTGGTGGGACTTTATTGCCCACTGATTGCCAAGCTCTACTGCTCATAGTCCTAGGAATGGGCTTCATAACTGTTCACTGGTGGGGATCAAGGCCTTCTAGAGCATTACAGGAAGAGAACTCTTAAACGTGGTCATTGCTCGTGCTCTCCAGCAGCAGGCCCTTGTTGGGGAAAATGGAGTTGGAGATGAATTTAGAGCTACTGGGTGACTCTCAGACGAAGGCCTAACCTAAATGACTGTGATAACTGTCAGGGTGAGTCCTTTTATAAATCGTTACACCTGTGGATCCAATTATACCAGCACAAAGGTTCCTTACACCTGTATAGCTTATTCCCTTTCTATATGGGAATAAACTGTACCAGTGTAATTCCATCTACACCAAGGGGTTGTACTGCTTTAGTGGTGGGACTTGGCTGTGTAGACCCTCTCCTTTAGCTACAGACTATAGCAGGGGTCGCTTCTATGCTAGGCTCTCTGCCCAGTGCAGTCTGCTTCAGCTGTACTCTGGGCATTTGTAGGGTGGGGAGCAGCTCTGTCTCCTTAGCCAATACAATCATTGGCAGTCTGGAAACTGCCAGTAATGGTGCTGAGTGGGGTAGGCTTTAACTACGGTGTGTGCCCAGTTTGGAACAGGGGCTGCCAAATCATTGCTGACTAGCCCAATGACTTTCAGTTACTTGGTCTCAAACTGTACTTATGATTCCAAAGGGGTAGCCATGTTAGTCTATTGTCTGTTCCTGGAAGTCTAGTGCCTTGGAAGCACATGAACTGTCTGGAAAAGAGAAGAATTTAAAACTTCTTTAGCATCTTAGTCAAATTCCAAAGGGGTAGCCGTGTTAGTCTATTGTAGAAAGACAACAGAGTGCCACAGGACTCTGTTGTCTTTAGCATCTTAATTCTGTATGGCTGCCTTCCATGGAGAATTCCACCCAGATGAAATACTGGACACTCTGATGTTAAAAATCCATTTTCCATGGTGCAAATCAATGTTTGAGGTGATGGGATTGCGGACTTGCTCGTACATTAAATAGGTCCTGCAATGTATTTGAAAATAGATTTTGTACTAAGCCCTTTTCAGCACACTGTGCTAGGAAGAATTTAAAAGGTGTCTTGTTTTTACTAGGTATCTTGCGGTACCGAGTGGATTTCCAGGGAATGGAATACCAAGGAGGAGATGATGAATTTTTTGACCTTGATGACTACTAGGTAGTCGACCTGGGTCTGGCAAAACGTGCCTCACCCCTCCAGCATCCAACCCAAGGAGCAAATGGTGGAAAACACAACAGATCCCTGCCTTAGAATTGGAACATTTCCAGAACTTGATCCATAAGCATTGGATTTAAAAAAACAAAACCCTACACTTTGATTTGTCATAGTGTCAGTAAGCAGCAAACTACTAAGTTCCTATATGCCACTCTGGACTAATTTAAAAGAATCCCACTTTTTACTCTTACTCGAGGTGAAATTGGTTGCTCTTGTATTTTATGAAAACGATTTTTTTAACCGTCATGATACATTAACTGCTGTAAACCTTCTTCCTTCAAAAATTAATAGAAGTAAGATCATAGTGGTTTGTTTCTTTTATTTTGATTGGAGAAATTCAATTACTGCATTTTGCAGTGACATGACCCATTTACATGGCATTCTCAGCCTAGACTGCAAAGAAGAAATGTAGTGAGATATTGGAGCCACTCTTTCTCTGTTTAATATTGGAAGAATAAGAGAAAAGGCTCTCTTTCAGAGTGCCAGCTTATAGGATGTGGCCAGCAAATTCAGATAGTTTGGGAGCTGGTTTGATGAGCCAAGCTATTTTACCGTAATCCATTTTGCAAAAGCACTACTTTTACGAATTAGGAAGCGTTCTGCATTGATTGCAATGGAAATGCTACCAGAGTCTTAGCAGGCTTAATTTGGGATTTGAGTGGTGTGGCCTTCACTCTTCAGTCTTGACAGAAATAAACACATAATTGAAGGGAAGTAAGGTGGGGTGACCCTCTCGTGTGGTTTGTTCTATGGCTTGGTAAGAGTTTGTTTATGCTATTGACTGCATAAAACATCCTTGATTATGTGAATTTGATTGTTGGTGAACCCCTAAATGTTTTAAATAGAAGCAGGCATTTCCCAGGAGCAACTAACAAGATGTGATTATGATTAAACCCTTGGTACTGTTGGATTTGGAAAATCTGATGCTACGGTTGAACACTAACATACCCTGTTGGGGAAACCCAGCTCCCCAGCACTAAGGACATCATAATGGATCAGCAGGTGGTCATATAAATCTGATACTGAAGTCTAGTTTAGCCTTAGAAGTGGGTTCAAACTTCTGATTATACCCAGACTCTCAACCAATGTCTTTGTAATGCCTGCTAAACAGAATGCATTTTGAAACTGTAGAATTGGTTACGTTTATCTAGAGCCAAGGTTAAAGTCAGCATTGGCACGAGACATAAGGCACAGAGCTGACCTTTCTGTTCTCTTGGGATAGTGGGCTTTCTGATGGATACTCTGACATTTTAGTGCCTAACTGCTGTCCCTCACCAATTCTTCCTCCGTCACTCTAAACATGTTGGTTGAAAGCAGCTTCTTGTTCCCAAGTGGCATACTTGCATATCGTTCCAATAATCCTGTTTCACTTGAATGGGAGCGGGTGTTTGTCTTAAAACATAAAGCTTCTGACTGTCACACTGTACTCCTAGAGGTCCAAAATGACTTTGTCAATGTGAGCAATATAATTTGTACCGCTGTTTTATAACCCAGCAAACAGTGCTTGCCATTGTCTACAACAGATGTTCCCGTCAAAACTGGAGTCTCCTATGAAATTTTTGCCATTGGGTCTGCTATAGACTTGCATAAAACCCAAGCGCAAGTGAGTTTGCGGTCTTCGCAGCAGTATGTTTGGATTTTGCCATTGTAAATGGGTCTAATGTGACATGACAAGACCAGAAAAATTGGATGTAAATTTACATTTTTGAATATACTGCTTGTTGTTTCACATGATACATTTAGGGTCTGCAGCTCCTTTTTGTAGTTTTTATTTTTACTATTTAAGTTTGGAAATGATGCCAAATTTTTGTATTTCTTTAATCAATGTGTTCTCTTCAGTGATATATATTGCATTATATATTGATGTGTATATCAATATATACTGATATGTATTACACTTACACATACAAACATTAAAAGGGGGGTGAAAAATCGTAGCCTTCGCATACTATATAGCCTCTGCAGAGAGATCCCAAGCAGTGATATCTTGGTGTTGTGATGTACAGAAATGGAGAAGAGTATTAAACCATATTTAAGAATATAGCATGGACTCTTGATTTTCTTTTAGTACAGTAATTACTATTACAGGGGATTATGTTGCTCTGCTGGCCTCAGGAGCTCTCAGCAGAGGCCACCTGGTCAAACAACCTCATTATTTAAATTCTCAAATCTAAATATAGAGCATCTTGTTCCTGTTTAGCACAAAAGCCTCCCCAGCTGGCAGCCTTCAGTTATAGTCTGTGGGTTTCCTTAATGTTGAGCTGAAATGTAGAGTATTAAGTGCGTGAGAAGAAGAAAACAAATCAGATTCAATTACCTACTTGTCTACTAAGTGTGGAAAGTACTGGGTAGTGCCTGGAACAGCTGCAGAACAGTTGGTGGTCATCTTGTTGGAAGAGTATCAATGCTTTAGTCTGAGTACGGTAAGTTCAATTCAGGATAGTGCCCAGGGCTTGTGGGCCATCCTGTTCCAGAGGTCAGCAGTGTACATTTCCTATCCTAAATTGTTGTATTAAACAGGACCTTGCCAGTAAGAGATGCCATTTTCAGTGGGACTGGGTGATTATAAAACAGCACAAGTACTCTGGTTTGAGAGGTACTTTAATTTAAGCTTCTCTCTTTGATAAACTCCTGGTGCCCCTTGCATTTAAATCAGCTCGGAGTGAAGCGCAGTGTGCTTTGGGTAACTAATTGAAGTTTGCTAGCATTGGTCAGCTTGTTTTGATGTTAGTCTCTCTTGGTAACTTGATCAGTGCTATTGCAGGAGTTTAGTTACAGTGCTGAAACATGCTTTCCCTGTTGAAGATGAGCTGGTGAGCTAGGTTGGCTGGGAACACTGTTCTGTGTGACTGATCTCATCACCTGCTACAGAACTCTGGGTAAGTGGGGTTGGTTTTCCTAGCACGGCAGGGTTTAAGGAACAGATACCATGTAACTGAAATAGCAGCTTGAAAGAGTGGAAAATGGGCTGATGAAGGGGAAAAGGCATCATCCTGTGGAACTTGTCTGAAGGTGGCAGGAGAATGTGTGAACCATTATATGTTCAAGAAAGGGAAAATGGCATGAGTTGAAACATCACAAATAGCTTCATTGTCAGGTATGGCATTGCAACAGCCAGCTGGGTCTTTCACTGTGAAAGCTGTTCACTGTGAAACCCAAATCTGCACCATGGCCAGAGGTATTTCACAACTAAGTGGCTGGCTGTACTGGATCTGAAATGTTTCAGTAACATGCCCTAATAGTCAAGCAGTGTTGGGTATCTAATACTTCTGAATTGCATTGTAGTGGTACCTTGAACTTCTGGGTGGGGCTTACTGTTGGAAGTAAGGAATTACATTGCAATTCTTAGTGGTTCCTTATCATAAAGATATAAGCTATACCTTAAGGGAGTTAGATCTGGCCTCTGAACTCCACCCTGGTGGTAATTTTTCTCTCAACACTAACAGTCATCAATTTGATAGCAGACTTGGGAGGGCTCCGAGTCACTACATAGAGTTCTTTCCCAGGTATCTGCCCTCTTGCTCAGGATATAACTGATAGACCATGCAATAGAACCTCAGAGTTACGAACACCAGAATTATAAACTGATCAATCAATCTCGCACCTCATTTTGAACCAGAAGTACGCAATCAGACAGCAGCAGAGACACCCTGCTGCAGCCAATCTGGTAGATCAATAGGTCTCTCTCCTGCTCTAGAATTGGGGTTGGTGGGTTGAAAATTTCCTGTTGCTGTTGGTACCAGGAAGTGAATCCAACTGGAGAGAGTTCTCAAAGACGGAGGAGCTAAGCCATGGCTGGCAACTCTCAAGTCTGGCTCTGCTCAAATTACACCCTCCCGTCCACCCCATGCAGTACAGTACTGTATTAAATGTAAACTACCTAAAACGGAAAGTTTAAAAACAAAATTTAACAGGGAAAGGAAAGTCTGCTTTTTTTTCATGTAAATTAAGATGGTTAAAAGCAGCATTTTTCTTCTGCATAGTAAAGTTTCAAAACTGCATTGTCAATATTTAGATATAAAACTTGGAAAGAACAGCGATAATGTTTTGTGTAGAGATATGAACAGGCTTCATTCCCCAGGTGTTTGTAGTTCTGTGGTTCTGTGTTTGGGGTTGAGAAGGAATTTTCCCTGATGGCAGATTGGCTGAGACCCTGGGACTTCTCGCCTTTAAACCTGCAAGTTATCCCATGCTGCAAAGAAACTTTTGTGAATGGTGGATTCTCTGTAACTTGAAGTCTTTAAATCATGATGTGAGGACTTCAGAGACTCAGTCAGAGGTTGGGTTTTATTGCAGGAGTGGATGAGGTTCTGTGGCTTGTGTTGTGCACGAGCTCTAGATAATCACAATGGCCCATTCTGACTTTGAAGTCTGTCTAATGGTAGCTTCAACATTACTGGCGGCATGGTTCCTTTATATCAGCACTCTAAACCATGTGTCACTGATCCAATCCATCTCTCTCATCCAGCCTTGCTGTCCTGCACTGGACTTTTCCTCTGCTCTCTAATTTGAGCAGAGCCAGACTTGAGAGTTGCAAGCCATGGCTTGGCTTCTCCATCTTGGAGAACTCCCTCCAGTTGGATTCACTTCCTGGTACCAACAGCAACAGGAAATTTTCAACCCACCAATCCCAATTCTAGAGCAGGACAAAGACCCATTGATCTACCAGATTGGCTCCAAAATGGCTTCCTTCTCTTCCTGCTAAGAAATATAATCCTTGACTTGCTGGGCTGGCTTGTTCCATCTCTCACACCCGGCAGACATGCCAACCACAAGGCACTTCTTTATGCTTATGGCCCACTGTGCTCTCTGCAGCCTTGCTAGGGCAGGGGACTTGCAGCTTTTCTTCTACCTGCCAATTTTGGTTCCTTCTCATTCTCCTCACCCCATCCTCCCCACCCCCCAGATTCCATTCTTTGCACTGTCCCTGCTTCACCCTCAAAAACAAGCAGAGGAAGGTGGGGCTGAGATCTCGAGCTCATGAAGTGTCAGTCCTGGACGATGTGACAGCCCGCTCAGTACCATTTGCTCCTTGGATCCTTGCTCTGGTAGGCCTCCAGCCCTCTCCTGGATCCTACATACAAATGAGCTTCCCATAACCTATAGAATTCAAACCTAGGTACTCAAGTAGTTCCCAGTCTTTCCCTCTGGTCATGCAACTGGTGGCTCCCAATGCATCTCTGGCTAGTGATAAATGCTCTTCCTTACCAGCCCTTTCCCCATCTGTACAGGTAACTACGATGGCTCACGGTAACATCTTATAGGCAATGGTGTACCTACAGCTTTTGCTGAATGTCTTCCAGCTGCCCTCCTGCCACACATGCAAGGGGCACATTTGGCCTACGCACGCCAGGCTGCCTCATGCTTCTGCATGGATCTATAAAGATGGACTCCTACTTGACACCTTCATCCATGCTTAAGGCATCATCAAAATCCAGTTCTTCCTGTTTCCCATGTTCCAGTAGTGCCCTGGAGAACTTGGTGCCTGGGCCCTGATGATGGCATCTTTAAATTGCCCACTTACCTCCCAACTCTGGGATGATGTAAAGTCTTTGTCTTTTTCAAGTACGTGGGCCTAGGGAGATTCCGGTAACAGCATGAATGTTTGAATGGAAACCAACAGAACAGGCTGTTCCACGAGGACACCTTGTTAGGCAAGTCCTGATCTCCATACGCTGAGTTAACAATCCAGTCTAAACTTACTTGGTTGTGCAGCATAGAAGAATCAAGATGAGAGCAGCAGAAATCCATCAGCTCCTAGAAAATGTGATAGATAGACTATAGCCCTCTGGAGGAAGGTTTCAGGAGTGTACTAAAGTGCAGGTATCAACACAATACAGTACGTTTAATCTCATCTAGGCATGACATGGCTCCCAGAAATGGCATGTTGGCAACATAACCGAAGTTGCTGTCAATGACACTTGTTAATCAAAAGACTGAAAGAACCGTGCGACACGGGGCAGGGGAATAGTCAGTTTGGTTGAGCCTGGATACAGAGAACAATAGAGTTGTCGGATGACCTATGCCAGATTTATTCTGAGTTACCTAACTTTTATTCCAGCTATGCTGCAGTTGCTTCACCCCAGCACTAATTCTGTTGGTGGTGGGCGTCATACCCTTCACTCAGTGAAAAAGCAAGAAGGTAGCTGTACGTAACTGGGCAAATGTCACTTCTCTACACACATCTAGCGGCCTCCAGCTGAGCAACTGGAAGATGCACGCTCCTTGCTAAACTCCAGAGGCAATTAATGAACCAGAATGCTGCAAGTGGGTCAGGTGGAATCCTGTTTTCTTCAAATGAGTACAACTATGCTGAAACACAGGACTTGGCTCCAGTGGTCTACGGTGCCAGTCTTTACCAGAGGCAAATTCCAGGGCAGATTGGCTTGTCTCCTTTATGCTGGGAGTTGATTGAAGCCATCAAACAGACTCTTGCCTGAAAAAACATGGGCTTAGAACAGACTTGCTGTAGCTCCAGTGCATCTTGGTGCTTCAGTCCCTTTGAAGCTGTTAATTGGCATACGCTCTTTAGCTTCCAAGCAAAGCAATATCCATCTACAGGTGTAATCAGATGGGAAAGTTGCCTGTCCTCAGACTCCCTTCGCCACTGCCATGTTTTACTTGCAGAGTTACCAACACTGGGGAAAGGGACCCTACTAGAATCTGTTGGGATGCAGGTGTTGAAGATATTGCATTTCCAGGCAAAAATGTTTGGGGGTTTCATAGAATCCTAAAACTTAAGACCGCAAGGGACCATTGGAGCAAATGTCACCTCCTGTATATCTCAGGTCACTGAAAATTCATCCAGTTACTCTGGAACTGTGCCCAACATGTTTGACTAAGCATAACTTGTGTGGTGAAGCACCTTTGCCAGAAAGGCATCCAGGCTTGATTTGAAGATGGCAGGAGATAAAGACTGCACCACTTTCTCTTTGTCCAGGCTGATTTACTGAGTCATTTACCTCTGAGTCAGGCATTTTTCCCTGGGAGAGTGTTTTAATCTGCTATGAATGCAGTAGAATCAGGCTGGATCTAAAATCTTGAGATTTCAGGATACCCTGTTAACAGGCAGAGGTTTAAGGAAATAACTCAGTACATTGGCTCAGATCTCACATCTGACCTTTTAAAATAACCTATGAGGTCTTCTGAGCATATGTTGTTTATTCACTTTTGCTAAGGCTCCCCCACTTTACAGAGAACTAATTTTGTGCCTAGCTCATGAATCCATCTTGACAGTTCAGTAGCTAAAAATTGTGAAGGGCTTTAACTCAAGTTCATCAGAGCATGTCCCTTCCCATCAAACATCAGTTGCTAGTTTCCTGACAGACATGGTTGGTCAATAAGGGTGAGTTCCTCACTTTCACTTTTTTTTTTTTTTTTTTTAGGTAGGGTAACTGGCTATCTGCAGCACTTACACACTGACTCCTTTCCCTGGCTGGGTTTGCTAATTGGGCATCAGATGAAAAATGTTCAGCCTTTTAGTCTATTTTCAAACCATCTCAACACCTCAGGAAAGAGGTTCCATAAACTGGATCAATCGCCTCATCTACTTAACTTCAGTTCAAACGTGTCCTGCGTTTCAACTTCTCCATCTGCACCCTTGCGATTAACCACCTCGAGTAGCTTCTGCTTAATCCCTTTCTTTTTCTGATAGGGTGCACCCTGAAAGCCTGAGAATTTTCACATTGGCATGAGAATTGCCTTACGGGGCTTCTGCTTGAGGTGATGAGGTGCTGGAATGGCATTACAACTGTCCCAAACGAGAACGGAGAGTGGCTGGACCTGACTAGGAAAGAGGAGCTGGCTGCTGAGGGAATCACTGGAGGAGTCTGTGTTAGGGGTTAGGGTGGAAGGAAGCACAGTGTCTTGAGGTCCTGAGATAGTATTAGGAGCAGAAGGGCCAAAAGATGGAGGGTGGGTAGAGATGTGGGTATTAGTGCATCTCTGTAGGTAAGGTGTTGAAATGTTCGCAGCAGAATCCTGCATGATACTTACGTGATATGTCAGGTACTGAGATAACTACCTCTGCCCTCTTCCTAGTCTCAGGCAGTCCTCTCAATCTCCAGAAAAGGGCCGTGGTAGGTCCAAGCTGCCTGTCGATGGCTTGCACACCCATACCCGCACCTAGCTCCAGTGGTCTGGCTCTCATTCATTCCCTTAACACAAACCATTCTTCCTCCTCCTCTCCCCGCCCCCGTCTAAAGGGCAGCATCCTTTCAGAAGTGTTTTTGAGTCAAATCCTAGCTTGGCCAAGTAAAATTTGCCTCTTCCTTGGATATAGTATCTAGCGGCCTCAAGAGAGACTTTTTCCTGTGGTCTGGTAATTACCCCCACGTGTTTCTTTGGAGGTTGCTTGTCTGGCTCCACTCTGTTGCTTCTCTGTTGGTTTTCCCCACAGTCCCCTGCTAAGCCAGATCAATGTTGTCTTGCAGGTAAATCTTAAATCGGACATATAATCACTTCTCCCTGCCCAGGTCACATGCCATCTTTGTAAAACTGACAGCTTCTCTATAGCCTCTCCACAGTTGACCCACGCTGCAGTAACCCAGGTAAGGCTCAGCATCTCCTTAGGCAGCTGGCCGTCCATGGCAATTCTTGTCCAAGAGTAGATAGCGGTGGGGTGACGGTGCAGGGACCTGGTAGCTGTTACCGGATCCCTATAGCCAGCCTGCAGGATCCTTCTAAGACTTGTCGAGAGGAAGCCAAGATTCAATGAAAACCAAACCTCTGTGAGATGGAGCACCTGGTCACTGGTTCTGAGCACATTCAGTTGCAGCCTTGTTTGAAACCCAGTAGAGGAGGGCTTTCATGGGCCTCATCACCATCCACAACCCTGGGCAATAGTAAGCAACCTATTAATGCATTGCCAATCTCTGCTGGCTTTATTTCACTCAGAAGGGGCTTCCTGACATGTTTATGGCTCTGTAGGAGAGCAGGTGCCAAAAGAAAAGAGGAATGGTAAGATGAGAGAAATAAGGCACAAAGCACTGAGCCTGACCTGCCTTGGGCCAGCCTCAGGCTGAGATGGACTGTTCATCATTTGATCTCTGTCCTCTGCTGGGAGTCTCTGTGACCTAGCTGGCAGAGGTGGACTGGAGCTGCATTGCTCTCAGGGAGCCAAGAGTATAGGTAGACGGGAAAGATTAAGAGGCCATATGCAAGAAAAGGAAACATTCCTTTGTGGCAGAGAAAGGTGGCAGTCCTCTGCAGCCCGGGAGGGTCTATTCAAGGCCATTGTTATTCCCTCTGCCAGGCCAGTTTTCCCCGTGTTCATTAGGCTGTTTCCTTTCGGCATTCCTTATCCCCTCCCAAGGGCAAGTCTCCAGTGCTGAATAGCAGCCAACCTCACTATTTCCCACCCCACCCCAGAACACTGAGCAGGTAACTAAGGCAAAACTGCTGGGCTAGCGTGATAGTTCTTACTAGCCGAGCAGAGGGGAATTGCCATGACTCATCCAGGTGGAGTCTGGACAGACAGGCTCACCTCTGTGGCAGCTGGGAAGAACTGTCACAAGTGTCAATGGGATCAACTGGTGACTAGTAGATGCAGCAATCTCTGCTAGTCTTTCCTGCCACTGCTAATTGCTCCCTGCCTGCGCACACAAGACCTGCCTGCCATTCTTGTGATTCCCACTGCTTCTTGCTCCTGCCTCAGAGCAGTGCTCCTCACTTGGATGTGAACTCCCTGCTGCTGCGTGACCTGCTTGGCAGGTTAAGTGGGAGACAAGATCAGGAGGGCTGGGGAGATGAGACTCTTACCCTACTCTATGTAGGAGTCTCAATCCATCTGGGTGGGCATGTTTGACCCAGATTTATGCTCCATAAATGCCCTTGGAACCCACTGTTCCCAGGTACCAGTTGCCTGGAAATTTCACTTGTTACTCAGGGTTTTCAGAACCCACAGCAGTGGCAACGTAGCTATTTCTCTCTTCAGATAGTTTCAGGAATAAATCAGTGGGAGCACAGCGTTTCCTTCTGATAAAGATTCATACAAGCAAGCATGCTCTTATCTAAAACTAGTGTTTGTTTGATTTAAGCACACAGACATAAACAATAGGTTTAGAGCATTCCAGATAATTACCTTGAATCGGGGATGGTACTGAGTAATTTGCAACAGCTCAACATTGGCTGGATGCTTCCCTGCTGGGGGCTAAGGAAAAAAATCTCTCTTGATAGCATCAGCTCAAAATACTCTATTAATGATCTAGTCTTTTCATGCTAACTATCAAATAACAGAGATCATAGTGACCCCTAGTACCTGACTTGGCCTCTACAAGCTCTGGTTGTTCAGATTAACCCTCAGTGGGGTGGGGAGTGGGCTCTTTTATTAATTCACAATGGCTGAATGCACACAATATGACTGCTATTAGCTTGATCAACTTCTGGAGTCACACAGACCTCATTCTGGTCAACACAGTGGCCTCAGGCTTTCGTTCATGTAGCTTGTATTTCTGTGATACAAGGGCCTGGAGGGGGTCTGGACATGGTTTATGGACCTTCACCTGCAACTGTAGAATGCTGCTCTGCAGTCCCCCTGTGCAAGAGAGCAAGTGTGTGTATATCTGTCACAGAACCAGGAGACTATTTAATTCTATTGTATCTGGACTGATTTTTCCAGCATGTGCTTTCACCCTCCCATCAAGACCATGTACTCATCTGAGTCACTCTTACTTCACAAAGCTTCCAGTGAGCACAGGGGCAACCACACTGGAAAAACTGGCTGGTGGTGACCCATGACTCCTGCAGCCACAGTGAGGGGCAGCTACAGCAAAGTCAAATGTTGTGATTGCCCCTCCTGTGACAGGCAAGGTGGGATGTCTGAATGTCCAGGGGCTGGGCCGGATGTAAACAGCTCGGAGCAGTACTCTTCTCCTTGGCCCAAGTATAATACTGAAAGACGGGCCTTTGATCTCGGTGTCTTGGATCCGGCAGCATGTGAGAGAAGTACTGTTGGATTCACTTCCCCCAAACACAGCTTAATGTGGATTCTCCTTGCAGTTTGACGGAATCACTTCCCCTGTGGGTAAGTCAGCCGCCTAGAGTGAAACTGAACTCTAGCTGGCCCTTGGAAGCATGCTCTGGTCATCGCAGCAGGGCTTCAGTGGGTGTAATGAGCTGATCAGCTGATGTGTCTTGTGGGCATCAAAGGAATCACAATTCAGTCCATCATCTCTAGTAATTATTGGTATTGTAGTGGCAGCTGGAGGCCCCTATTGCACAAGGTGCTGAGCAAACCCAGATGAAAACATGGTCTGTGCCCAGAGGAGTTTCACTCTATTGCCCTTTATAAAATCAGGCTGCGCCAGCTTAGTCAATTTCCAGATTGTCCCGTTAAGCTCAAATTGCTGCCACTGCATTTGTATTGTACGTTAATGTGGGAGCCATTGAATGTAAGCCTGTTTGGTCACTGGGGTATGCTTGTGCTTGAAATATCCTGCTGGACACCAGAGGGAGTCCTTTGTGTGGGACCATTCAGAGCAATGTTCCTTACAATTCACTGGAAAGCGGACAGGATATTAAATGCCTGACTTCTTTTTTAATTTGTCTACATGCTCTTTTCATTGGCAGTGTTCCTGTTTAACTAATCCCTTTAAGGCTCAACCTCCTTTTTCCATATCCCCTACTTAGAGATTAGCTGGAAGTCAGTGGTGTTACCGGAGTTTGCTTTTAAAGTGATTTAGCATGCTTTAGTCAACCTGCACATGTGTGGGTGGGCATAAATGCTAAGCAAAGCAGTGGGCGGTTGCAATAATGTGGCTAACCTGCTCTTTAGTCTTTAAAGGGAAGGGTAGATTTCACTGTGTCTGTTGCTAAAGTCTCTTCTGTTCAGCGACACAAATGACTGAATCTCCCCATATAGACTGAGTAGCAATTTAAATATCAACCAACCCCTACCATGCATCCACTCTGCTCTTGCTCACACCTCAGTAACTAGCATGTCCTCAATACGTGGAGGCATCTCACTGGGGATCAGTTATGTCCAAAAACTGCTGGAGGGCTTCTCTGAGGTTGATGGCTTTTTAAAAAATTTTAGCATTAGAAATATGAGACATATCTGCCCTCTGTCAGTAAGACTTTATGGATGACAAGTGAACAAACAAGAGTGTGCCATCAGAGTTGCTGTGCAATGAAACATTTCTAACAGAGAGATAACACCGAAAGTCCTGTGGCACCTTAAAGACTGACACATTTCTTCAGGTAAAAGCTTTCGTGGGCTGCAACCCACTTCATCAGATGCATGAAGTGGAAACTACAGTGTTAGGAGATATATATGAACTTGCAAGGGTGAGAAACAATACAGTGGGGAGGGCAAGTGCTAACAAAGTCAATTTAATTCCAAAGGGGTAGCCGTGTTAGTCTATTGTAGAAAGACAACAGAGTCTTGTGGCACTTTTAAAGACTAACAGATTTATTAATCGCATGAGCTTTCGTGGGAGAAAATCCCACTTCGTCAGACGCTTCAAAGCGTCTGACGAAGTGGGATTTTCTCCCACGAAAGCTCATGCGATTAATAAATCTGTTAGTCTTTAAAAGTGCCACAAGACTCTAAAGTCAATTTAGTTAGGGTAGATGAGTCCCATTCACTACAGTTGATTAGGATAGAGTTTGTGAAAAGAGACCATTACTTTTTGTAATGAGAGAACCATTCCAAGTCCCTAGTCAGACCCAGGCCTTGTACACACTAGAGAGTTATTGCAGAATAACCTGTCTTATCGCGGCATAACAAGCATACCGTACACACCTGAATGCTCCTTGTTGCGTGACAACTGCCCTGTTGTGGCTCAATGATAAAATCACCGGTGTGAGAGGCTTAACGCCTGTTGCCGGACAGCTGTGGTGCAATAGAGTGCGTGTGTACGGTGACACTTTTCCCTTTCATGATAAGCAGCCCCGGAAATGTCCCAGAATTCCTAGTCTGACCTCTCTGGTTTTCTGCTTGCACTCTGCTGCTCTGATAAAACTAGCCCCTCCCTCTTCTGAGTTCCGGGAATTTTTGTGTTTGGAGTGGAGCGCGAGTGTGTTTCCAAGAAGCAATGGCAGATCAATGTGGCAAACGCTCTTCCATCTGGAGCATAGCTGAGGTACTGGACCTGATCAGCATCCGGGGGGAGTCTGCTGTGCAGGCACAGCTACGTGGCAGCAGGCGGAACTTTTGATACCTATGGCCTGATTTCTCGGAGAAAGGGTACGAGAGGGGACACGCTGCAGTGCAGAGCGCAGGTGAAAAAGCTGAGGCTGAGCTACCACAAAGTCAGAGGCAAACTCTCACTCTGGGTTGGTGCCAGCTACATGCCGATTTTACAAGGAGCTGGAAGCCATCCTCTGCAGATACCCCACATCCACCTCTAAGATTCCCATGGAAACATCAGCACTCCCACAGCCAACAGATACCGGAGCAGACCGGGATGAGGAGGTGATAGATGAGGAAGTAGAGCTGGAGGATGACCAGGAGGACAGTGATGCAGTGGACAGTGGGAGTCAGGAGCGTGCATTGCTACTAGCAGCATTGAATAATGACAAAGGAACGCAATGCCCCATGGGAACTTGAGAATTGACCCATGGTGCTCAGTGCTCCTCTCCTTCTAGCCAGGGTTCCTAGCGCTGGAACTTGATGTGTGGCACGGTGGGATAGGCACGCACAATTCAATGCTCTTTCTGGCAAAAATGCAAAGAATAGTGTGGACACTCCTTTGCGTTATAAGGAGCGCAGTGTGTATGCGCACTTGCACTATAAAAACCACACATTCACTATAGCGCACTGGGCTTATCGTGCAATGATTTGCTAGTGTGGCCATGGCCCCCGTCTGATTGTGTCAGGTTTGCATATGAGTTTCAGCTCTGCTCGTTGTTTTTGCTGTATGCAGGCTAACAGGGCTACCCCCCTAAAACTAACAGAGAGAGGATTTGATTTCTTGTGAGACTATTTAAAACTCTTTGGGTCTGATTCCCATTTACACTAATGCCCCTTTACATCACTCTGGCAGTGCTGAGGGGGCCCAGTGTAACTGAGTATCAAGCCCTGTCTCTCTTATTTGCATAGCCTCTATTTATTCAAATGCCTGACAAACTGTTGCTCCATAGAGTCTTCTATTTCCCTCCAAGGGTGGCTGTAGTCTCTGACAAAAAAGCAGAGCTGCAGAGAGTGCATTTGGTCAAGTCAGTCCCTAGTTTAGGAGACTCTTTACTGACAACTTGGCTGACTTTAATCAAGTGTTTTGCAAAGAGTAAATAACGGGGAAATGTGAGGTGTCCATGAGGTGGGGATTTTGTCTTTAACCACTGCTGGATGTTTTGCCATGGTTCGCTGTTTTATCGTTCAGTTTCTCATGGTCTCTGTGTTGTGATTTGATAGTCTGATTTTGCTGAAGCTCTATTCACCAACTACAAAGCAGGGGCATTAGAACAAAAGAAAAATCAAAAGGTGGGAACAATGAGATGGCTGGGTAAGAATCATGTGACCAGCCAGCTCTCTGCAAACCACACCAGCAAGAGTTCTGCAGAGCACCAGTTCCCCATGGACTACAGTTTGGAATCTTAAGCAGTAAAGTGTGAGCTAATCACTTGCCAGACACAGGAAGCTGTTCCCCCCCATGTATATAATTCCTTCCTCCACACACCCCACTAGCTGTAGTGTGGGTTTATGGCTTGTTTTACAATCCTTTGACACAACAGGTCCTGGAAGCTGCTGGAGACAGGTGCAATGCCTAGACGCCCTGACCTAGTGTGATAAGTCCAAGGCTCCTAAGTAAATAACAAACCATGACATAAAAACAGCTTTCTCTCTAGAATGAATAGCTCCCATTAGCTGCTCTCATAAAGGACGCACCTCTCTCTTTTTGCGGTAGTAGGCAATTTTTGAGCACTTAATTTGTTTTACTGCATTCCCAAGGGCTATTAAATTGATTCTGGTCTCTTCACTGAGATGTAACATTAGAGGATGTCTGACTTTGATAGATTCTGATGGATTAAGCCAGTTTCGAAAGGCTCCATGAAAACAGCATCAAGGATACAATTAAACGAAGGGGCATAGAGGCAGATGGAGTCAAAGATAAGGCTTGAAAAACAAGGCAATTCAAAAGGCAGCATGTAGACACCCACAAGAGAAGTATCTCCTTTCCAGGAAGCAGGTGTCTGTCTCGCAAAGCTCTCATGTTCTCTACTGCTTGAGGTTTGTTTGCTAACATTGCAAGACACAGGCCGAACTCAGCAGAGACAGCTCCACAGACATCAGTCAGAAGAATTGGGCCTGCTGTCTCTAAGCCAGTTTGGCCCACAACATTGTGTTACTGTTATAGATGATGGGAATTCCTTGCTGGCCACCCAGGGCCTGGCATTTTCCATGTCATAGAATCATAGAATAATAGGGTTGGAAGGGACCTCACGAGGTCATCTAGTCCAACCCCCTGCTAAAAAGCAGGACCACTCCCCCTAAATTATCCCAGCCAGAGTTTTGTCTAACCGAGCCTTAAAAATCTCCAAAGATGAAGATTCTACCACCTCCCTAGATAGCCCATTCCAATGCTTCACCACCCTCCTAGTGAGAAAGTTTTTCCTAATATCCAACCTTGACCTCCCCAGCTGTAATTTGAAACCATTGCTCCTTGTTCTGTCCTCTGTTACCCTCGAGAACAGCCTAGCTCCCTCCTCTTTGGAGCAACCCTTCAAGTAGTTGAAGGTTGCTATCAAATCTCCCCTCAGTCTTCTCTTCTGTAGACTAAATAAGCCTAGTTCCTTCAGTCTCTCCTCATAAGTCATGTGCCCCAGCCCCCTAATCATTTTTGTTGCCCTCCACTGGACTCTTTCTAATTTGTCCACATCCTTTCTGTAGTGGGGAGCCCAAAACTGGACACAGTACTCCAGATGCGGCCTGACCAGTGTCGAATAGAGGGGAATTATCACATCCCTTGATCTGCTGGCAATACTCCTACTGATGTAGCCTAATATGCCATTGGCCTTTTTGGCAACAAGGGCACACTGTTGGCTCATATTCATCTTCCCGTCCACCATAACTCCCAGGTCCTTTTCTACAGCGCTGCTACTTAGCTGATCGGTCCCAGCCTGTAGCAGTGCATGGGATTTTTCCGTCCTAAGTGCAGGACTTTGCACTTGTCTTTGTTGAACCTCATGAGGTTTCTTTCGGCCCAGTGTTCCAATTTGTCCAAGTCTCTCTGGATCCTGTCCCTGCCCTCCAGAGTATCTACCATTCCCCCCAACTTGGTGTCATCCGCAAACTTACTAAGCACGCAGTCTATTCCATCATCAAGATCATTAATGGAGATGTTGAATAGAACCGGCCCCAGGACCGACCCCTGGGGCACTCCACTCATTACCGGTTGCCAACCAGACATCGAGCCATTGATTCCTACCCGCTGAGCCCGTTGATCTAACCAGTTTTCGATCCACCTTACGGTCCACTCATCCAACCCATACTTCCTTAACTTGCCAACGAGAATGCTGTGGGAAACCGTATCAAAAGCCTTGCTAAAGTCAAGGTATATCACGTAAATGGCTCATCATAGAAGGAAATCAGGTTGGTCAGGCACGATTTGCTCTTGGTGAATCCATGTTGACTGTTCCTGATCACTCTATTTTCCTCCAAGTGTTTCAGGATGGATTCCTTGAGGACCTGCTCCATGATTTTCCCAGGGATTGAGGTGAGGCTGACCGGTCTGTAGTTCCCCGGATCCTCCTTTTTCCCTTTCTTAAAGATAGGTACTATATTTGCCTTTTTCCAGTCCTCCGGGACCACCCCCGTTCGCCACGAGTTCTCAAAGATAATGGCCAGCGGCTCTGCAATCACTTCCCCCAACTCCCTCAGCACCCTCGGATGCAGTTCATCCGGCCCCATGGACTTGTGCACATCCAATTTCATTAAGTGTTCCCTAACCTGACTTTCCATCACCGAGGGCCACTCTTCTCTCCAGTCCGCGTTACCCCGTGTAGTAGCCTGGGAGCTGGCCCGCCCTGTGAAGACTGAAGTAAAAAAAGCATTGAGTACTTCAGCCTTTTCCGCATCATCCTCCACGAGGATGCCTGCCCCATTCAGTAAGGGACCTACACCACCTCTGATCCTTTTCTTGTTGCTGATATACTTATAGAACCCCTTTCTGTTATCCTTCACATCTCTTGCTAGCTGCAACTCCAATTGTCCTTTGGCCTTTCTGATTTGATCCCTGCAGTCCCGAGCAATATCTTTATATGCCTCCCTTGTCATCTGTCCAAGCTTCCACTTCTTGTAAGCTTCCCTTTTATGTTTCAGCTCCCCGCAGAGTTCCCTGCTAAGCCACGCTGGTCGCCGTCCACATTCGCTGTTCTTTCTGCACATCGGAATGTTATCTTCCTGTGCCTTTAACAGGGTTTCTTTAAAATACAGCCAGCTGTCTTGGACACCTTTCCCCTTCAGATCAGCTTCCCATGGGACCCTGCCCATCAGCTCCCTAAGGGAGCCAAAATCTGCTTTTCTGAAGTCCAGGGTGTGTGTTCTGCTTCTTTCCTTCCTTCCATTGATCAGGATCCTGAACTCTACCATCTCATGGTCGCTGCTGCCCAGGTTGCCATTTACTTCTACTTCCCTGATCAATTCTTCTCTGTTTGTGAGCAATAGGTCTAGAGGTGCAAGGCCCCTAGTTGGTTCCTCCAGCATTTGTACTAGGAAGTTGTCTTCAATACTCTCCAAAAACTTCCTGGATTGCCTGTGCACTGCTGTATTATCTTCCCAGCAGACATCAGGATAATTGAAGTCCCCCATAAGAACCAGGGCCTGCGACGATCTGGAAACTTCTGTTAGTTGTCCATAGAAAGCCTCATCCACCTCCTCTTTCTGGTCTGGTGGTCTGTAGCAGACACCCACCACAACATCCCCCTTGTTGCATTCTCCCCTAAACTTAACCCACAAGCTTTCAACCATCTTGTTTCCACTTTCATAGTGGAGCTCCGAGCAGTCATACAGCTCTTTTACATATAACGCTACTCCTCCCCCCCTTTTTCCCTGCCTGTCCTTCCTGAACAATTTATATCCATCCATGGCAGTGCTCCAGTCATGCAAGTTATCCCACCACGTTTCTGTTATTCCAATTATATCATAGTTCCTTGTCTGTGCCAGTACTACCAATTCTTCCTGCTTGTTTCCCAGGCTCCTCGCATTTGTGTACAGGCACCTAAGATACCGGGCCCATTGCCTTACTTTGCCCTGTCGATTCTCCCTCCTGTCGCATCTTCCCCCTTGCAATTTCTCCCGGTGTCCTCCTTCCCCACTCGCCTGAGGTATTATGACTTTATCAGGAAAAAAAAAACAATTATTTGACCCCTGCCCCCAGTTCCAACTACCCCCTCTTTTATTCCTGCTGTTACAGCCCCAGCATCCCCCAAGTTCCATCCCTTCCCCCAGGTTTCCCTCAGTTTCACTTACCTGTGGGTGTTGGTCATCTTCCCCCTTCGGACCTAGTTTAAAGCCCTCCTTACCAGGTTAGCCAGTCTGCTTCCAAATATGCTCTTTCCCTTCCTGGATAGGTGGAGTCTGTCTCTGCCTAGCAGTCCTTCTTCCTGATGCTCTGATGCTCTTTCCTTTTGCTGAATCTTTTGTGCAACTTTCAAATCACCAGGTGTCCCTGCTTTTCTGGTAAGGAGATGAATCCCTGACCCAGGCAGAATAAATGGTCACTGAGAGGATGTTCTCACTCTCCAGATGTTTTCATATTGTTTAATAAAATGCCAAAATTAAAACTGCCCTGCTCTGGCAGTGTAACATGCACATTAACACCTATTGAAGCATGTATATTTGTGTATGCACACATTTGTCAGAGAAAGTCAATGTCTGGGTGTGCATGAGGCGGTCTGGGGGCCAGCTGCATGTGTGGACTTTGGGGGTGGACTAGTAGATTTTTGCTTTGGCTGGTATGTTTTCTTGACAATTTTACAAAACTGACATACATATAAATAAAATACAAAACCTCGTTGGCTGCTAGGGAGACCAGATGGCTTAATATTATTTTAGATTTGGTTTTCCTCACAAGCCTGCCCTTTCTTGGACAAAGGGCATTTCCCAGAAAACATAGAAGGAATCATTCTTCTGAGTTTGAATCTGCTCACCAGCTGCCTCTAGCATACTTCTTTTTTTAACATAGTCAGCATCATATTTTTTTAATTCCAGAAGTTCAATAAGCTGCTTTGTTGGTTCACTTCCAAAACTGTGATGCATAGCACTGTAGCACTGGATTAAGTCTCCACTCTGTTCTTATCCTTAGTTTTCTCTCATTTCACAGAGGACCCCCTTGCAAAGCCCCCTCTGCACCTGCTTTTAAGCTTTGTCCACAATTTATTTTACAAGCAGTTCTTCGAGTGATTGCTCATGTCATTCCACTTTAGGTGTGCGCGCGCTGTGTGCACGAGCTGCTGGAAACTTTTCCCCAGCGTCCCCCGGGGCCGTCAGTGGAACCCCCTACAGTCGCGCCTTCACGGCGCACTATAAAGGGTCCCGACAGCCCTGCCCTCCCAGTTCCTTCTTACCGCCCGTAGCGGCTGCTGAAACGTCTCTCTCTTGTGCACTGCAAGAGCTTCCCCGTCTTTTTTCATCACCAGTAGATTAGTTAGTTAAAAAAAAAAGTATATATAGTTCATAGTTAGTTAAAAGTGCCCCCCCCCCCAACTACATGGGGCCCGCTGTCCGGAGCAGATCCGGGGCATGCCCGGCTTTAAGACGTGCGGCACATGTAAAAGGCCGATGCCCTTGGATGACCCGCACTCGTCCTGTCTCAAGTGCCTCGGTGAAGTCCATCTAGGAGAACACTGTAAGATCTGTAGAAATTTCCACCCCAGGACGCAGAAAGAAAGGTGCCAGAGACTGAAACTCCTAATGATGGAGGAGGCGCTACGCCCTCCGGCACTGGAAACGCCCGGTGCGGCCTCGGTGCAGAGCGCACCAACCGTCCCAAGGGTATGCGCAAGGAACCACGGAACCGCCAATCATTGGCGCAAAAGAAAGGGGCCGAAGAAAAACAGCGGCACCGCTCTCATTCCCCGGTACCGCCTAAGAAGAAGAGAGCGGACAGAGGCCGCTCCCCGGCACCTAAAAGCAAGGAGGGAGCCGGCAGAGCAGGACCTGTGGTGGGCTGCTCGACGCCAGCCAGCCGAGACCCGGCACTGTTGACTCCGGCCCCAGGAAGGGGCTCGTTGAGTCCAGTGCCGGCAAGCTCCCCTACGAGGGAGATTCTCCAGGAGGACATTCACCTACCCTCCACTCCTGAGATCTTTGAGGCAGCCAGGGAGTTAATCGAGGAAGTTACTTCCCCGGCATGGAGCCTAACACCGGCACCAGTATCCAGAGGGAAGCCCTCAATGTTAAAGAGACCGAGGTCCCCGCAGCACCGTCCGGCACCGTCACCGCACCGTGGCCGGGAAAGCGGCCGTGCAGCAGAGGCAGCTAGGGCGAGGTCCCCCCGGCGCCATACCCCGCCAGCACCGCCCGGCACCGCTCCGCCGTGGTCCCCACGCAGCGATCTCTCCTTGGACTCTGAGTCAGAGTCAATCAGGTCCAGGAGAAGCCCACGATGGCACCGCTCGGGCCAGGGCCATGTGGCACTGCCTTATTGGCAGATGCCTTCCCAGTGGCCGTTCTGGATGCCCTGGGCTTTCCACCAGGCGCAAGGACAGCTCTCAGGCAGGTCGCGCTCAATGGCCTCAGGCTCAAGGACCCACCCGTCCTACACTGCCAGTGCCCCACCGGAGGCCACAGACCTCTCTGACCCCGGCTCCACTGCAGAGGACGCCCAGGACCCTGGCACCGCCAGGAGCGAGCGTCCAAAACGCCCCCGGTCTGGTGCCGAGAGCCAAGGAGCGCCGATTCCTCCTCGAGGCTTGTCGTCGTCATCACCAGATGAAGCCGTAGCTGGAGCAGCCCCAGCAGCAGTTCCTGATGATGCCAAGACACATCAGGACCTACTGCATAGAGTAGCCCACAACATGGGCCTTCAAGTAGAGGAAGTAGTCCAGGAGGCTGACCCCATGGTGGACATCCTGATCCCAGAGGGCCCCTTGAGAGTCGCCCTTCCGCTCATAAAGACTATCAGGGACAATATCAAGGCCCTTTGGCAGACGCCGGCCTCTATAACTCCTAGTGCCAAAAAGTCTGAAAGGAAATACTTCCTCCCATCCTCGGGGTATGAACATTTTTGCAGTCACTCCACCCCGGGGTCGTTGGTAGTGGCGCAAGGTATATGCCACGGCGGGGCTGCAACTTAGGATCGCAAACCAGCAGGCGATCCTAAGTAGATACGCCTTCAATTCCTGGGCCTCCATGGACAAATTCCAGGACAAGCTCGACCAATCGTCAAGGATGGAGTTATTGGCAATGGTCAAGGAGGGTAAGGTGGTGTCCAAGGTCCTTCTCCAGTCCGCCCTGGACGCCGCCGACGCAGCGGCCCGATCCGTGTCCTCAGGAGTAGCCATGGCTTCAAGCCTCAGGCCTGCCGCAGGAGGTCCAAAGCACCATCCAGGACCTGCCCTTCGAGGGCCCTGACCTGTTCTCCGCCCAAACAGACTCTAAACTTCAGAGCCTGAAAGACTCGAGAGCGATTTTCAAGTCCCTGGGCCTCCACACCCCCGCCCCCCAGCGCAAGCATTTCAAACCCCAACCTCCACCGAGGGGGTACAATCGGAGACAGGACTGTTCCCGGGGGAGGGGCCAGAACAACAGAAGGAGCAGGAGCGCATCGGACTCAGGGCAAGGCTGCTCTCGTCGCCCTCCCTCCCAGAAGAAAGGGTTTTGAAGGTACGCCCGAGGTCGGCGTCCCCTTCTCAAATCCGGATCCATCCACCCCTATTTTCCACAACCGGCTATCCCATTTCTACCACGCGTGGGAGCTCATCACTTTGGACCAGTGGGTCCTCCGCACCATAAGGCATGGCTACTCCCTGCAATTCTCTTCTGCACCTCCTTCCCACCCACCACCCCCTTCCCAGTCCCTTTTCAGGGACCCAGCTCACGTACACCTGCTCCAACAGGAGGTCTGCCAACTGCTGGAAGTGGGAGCGGTGGAGAAGGTCCCTCACCGTCAGAAAGGGAGAGGATTCTACTCAAGGTATTTCCTTATTCCAAAAGCAAAAGGCGGTCTCCGCCCCATCCTCGACCTGAGACGCCTCAACAAACACCTGAGGAAGCTCAAGTTCAAGATGGTCTCCCTCGCCTCCATCATCCCCTCCCTGGATCCGGGAGATTGGTACGCCACCCTCGACATGAAGGACGCGTATTTTCACATAAGCATAGCACCAGACCACAGACGGTTCCTCAGGTTCATAGCAGACGGCACTCACCTGCAGTTCACAGTGCTGCCATTCGGACTCTCGGCCGCACCAAGGGTCTTCACGAAGTGACTGTCGGTGGTAGCTGCCTGCCTCAGGCGCCAAGGCATCCAAATCTTTCCATACCTGGACGACTGGCTAGTGAAGGCCCTGACCAGAGGCCAAGTCAATGGGCACCTTCGAGTGATCAACGTATCTTCAGCGAGCTAGGGCTAGTGGTGAACACTCAGAAGTCCGTCCTCGCGCCGGCTCAGAGGATAGACTTCATAGGGGCAACCCTGGACTCAATAGTAGCCAGGGCGTCGCTTCCGAAGGATCGATTCGAGATGATCGTCACATCATTAAGGGAGCTATGAAGCCACCCGACGTGCACTGTGCATGCGGTTCTGAGGCTTTTAGGCCTGTTTGCGGCATGCACCTCTGTCATAAGATATGCAAGGCTGAAAATGAGGCCCCTTCAGGACTGGTTGGCCTCAGTCTATCGCCCAGCATGGGCAAGATAGTGTCAATCCCCCAACCGGCCCTTGAAACATTGAGCTGCTGGTCCGACCCTGGGTGGGTGCGTGCAGGAGTTCCCTTCCGGGCCCCCCAACCATCAGTCTGCCTGACCACAGATGCGTCGAACATCGGGTGGGGGGCGCATATTGGGGACCTCAGGACTCAAGGCCTGTGGAGCCAGCGGGACCTCCTGGCCCACATCAACGTCCGCGAGCTCAAAGCGGTACGTCTGGCCTGTCAGGCGTTTTACCCTCACCTGCAGAACAAGGTAGTGTCAGTTCGCATGGACAATGTAGCCACGATGTTCTATATAAACAGGCAAGGGGGGACTCACTCCTCTCGTCTGTGCAAAGAGGCTCTGGATCTCTGGGAGTTCTGCCTCTCCCATTCAATACACCTGATAGCAGCATATGTGCCGGGTCAACAGAATGCTCTAGCGGATTCCCTCAGCAGGTCCTTTCTGAAACACGAGTGGTCTCTGAGGGAGGATGTCCTAAGGGGCATCTTCCGGAAGTGGGGTACTCCCCTAGTGGACCTGTTTGCATCGGAGGCAAACACAAAATGCGAGAACTTTTGTTCGTTCCGAGGACAGAGCCCAGGCTCGATTTCGGACGCATTCCTCATGCCTTGTGGGGGGCAGGCTCCTTTACGCATTCCCCCCCATCCCGCTAATCCACAAAGTCCTCGTCAAGATCAAACAGGACCGAGCAGCAATAATTCTCATAGCCCCAGCATGGGCCAGGCAGCATTGGTTCCCCACACTTTTAGAGCTCTCGATCTGCGACCCCATAACCCTGCCGTGCTCTCCAGATCTCCTCTCCCAGAGCGAGGGCAGGCTGAGACACCCGGATGTGAAAGCCCTACACCTCACAGCATGGAACCTCCATGGCTAAACGCAGTAGAGCTGCAATGCTCCCAGCAGGTGAAAGACATTCTCCTCAGCAGTAGAAAGCCCTCGACGAGGCTGAGTTACCAAGCCAAATAGAAGCACTTCTCCGCATGGCTAGCGGACAAGAATGTGGAGCCGCCTAGAGCCACCATTCCTTTAATCCTAGACTATCTGTTAGCCCTCCAGCAACAGGGCCTGGTGAGCTCTTCCATTCGGGTCCACCTGGCAGCAATCTCGGCCTTCCATAAAGGGGAGGCAGGCCGTTCAGTCTTCACGAACCCTCTTGTCAAAAGGTTTCTGAAGGGCTTCGATAGAGTCTTTCCTCCGACCCGCTGCCCAGTAGCCCAGTGGGACCTGAACCTTGTTCTCGCAAGACTCACGGGCCCCCCATTCGAGCCTCTGGGGTCCTGCTCGCTACTCTACCTCTCATGGAAAGTGGCCTTCCTAGTAGCCATTTCCTCAGCCAGGAGAGTCTCGGAGATCAACGTGCTGACAGCAGACCCGCTGTACATTGTATTTTTTTAAAGACAAGGTGCGCCTCCGCCCACACCCAGCCTTTCTCCCAAAGGTAGTCTCGAGCTTCCATGTAAATCAGGACATCTACCTACCAGTACTGTGCCCGAAACCTCACACAACCAACAGACAGCGCAGGCTACACACGCTGGACATACGGAGGACCCTGGCCTTCTACCTGGAAAGGACCAGACCCTTTAGGAAGTCTCCTCAGCTCTTCCTAGCAGTAACAGAGAGGCTGAAAGGCAGGGCAGTTTCAGCACAGCAGATAGCTTCCTGGATCACGGACTGCATCAGGGAGTGCTACAGACTAGCAGGAAAGCCAGCCCCAAAGGTTACGGCCCACTCAACAAGGGCCCAAGCGTCTTCTGCGGCTTTCCTGGCATCGGTCCCCATCCAGGACATCTGCAAGGCTGCCACCTGGTCATCGGTGCACACCTTTGCTTCGCACTACGCTATTGTGGATCAAGCCAGAGAGGACGCTGTGCTCGGCAGGGCGGTCCTTCAGCCTGCAAGTATTTAAAGTCCGACCCCTCCTCCTCAGGTAAGGCTATGGGAGTCACCTAAAGTGGAATGACAGGAGCAATCACTCGAAGAAGAAGAAAAGGTTTCTTACCTGTAACTGGTATTCTTCGAGATGTTGCTCATGTCCATTCCACACCCTCCCTCCTACCCCTCTGTCGGACTATGGCAAGAAGGAACTGGGAGGGCAGGGCCGTCGGGACCCTTTATAGTGCGCCGCAAAGGCGCGACTGTAGGGGGCTTCACTGACGGCCCCGGGGGACGCTGGGGAAAAGTTTCCGGCAGCTCGTGCATGCGGCGCGCGCACATCTAAAGTGGAATGGACATGAGCAACACATCTCGAAGAATACCAGTTCCAGGGAAGAAACCTTTTCTTCTTTTGTTATTCATTTTAATTTATGCCTTTTGTGAAAAACTCCTGAAAAAATGTTTATAGGATTTTTTATTTTATTTTTTTTAGTTGAGCTTCCACGGGGGAATTATGCCATCTTAGGAACCAGCCCAACAGATGAACTATCCAGTTTCTCAAGCCCTCCAGAAAAATCTATGGCCATATGTTTCCATGACTTGAATGCCAGAAAGTTTACTATAATGTCTGCCTCAGTTCTGTGCATGACTTAAAACCTGTGATGAGGCATGGATGTTATAACCACTTTCCTGCACCGAAGCGGCAATGGTACAAAAGTGGTCTCTGTGAAAATTCTCAAAAGCTGAGCCACTCTTCAGGAAGATGAAACCAGCAGTACTTTTCTTCAACCTGCCATGTGCTGGTAAAGAGCCTGTCTTAAATAAGCAGTCACTCAGAGCAGATTGTGCATATTTCCATAATTCACCAATTATTAAACCAGAAGCAACTACTATGATCATCTAATCTGACCTGTATAATCACAGAAATTCATGAATTAATTCCTGTTTGAACTAGAGCAGATTTTTAAAAATTGAATCTTTTCCAAAAATTGGTAAATTGTT
Organism: Pelusios castaneus; assembly: GCA_007922175.1. Taxonomy (NCBI): domain Eukaryota; kingdom Metazoa; phylum Chordata; order Testudines; family Pelomedusidae; genus Pelusios; species Pelusios castaneus. The sequence goes on along the minus strand of ML685860.1, from coordinate 4,033,737 downwards.
CCAATGATTAATTACCCTCATTGTTAAAAATGTGCATCTTATGTCTAGTCTGAAATTATCAAGCTTCAACTTCCAGTCCTTGAATCCTGTTAAAACACTTGTTTTTAGACTGAAGAGCTCATCACATTTTTTGTTCCCCATGTAGGTATTTATAAATTAGGATCAAGCCACTCTTTAACTTTCTCGTTGTTAAACTAAATAGATTGTACATCTTCAATCAGTCACTATAAGGCATGTTTTCCAATCCTTTAATCATTATTGTGGGTCGTCTTTGAACTCTCTACAGTTTATCAACCTCTTTTTAAAATAACAGATTTCTGCTCCTTTGCTATGTACTTTGAGCAGTGAAATAGTTAACAATATTGGTGTGTAAAGTTTTATCACTATCATCGAAGTTATCACCTATTATATTGAATGGGGTAGTTTATGGCACAGAACTGTTGTTTCAGGCTCTCTGAACAAATATGTGAGGAGTGGGGTCCAAGGCAAACTACTGTAAATGCTGAACTCAAAAAATAAAGGGAGTTGCTGTCAGAAAACTGATAGTATTAACACTGCTTTGAGCAGAATGCACTCTCACAAGTTCCTCCCCTCAGTGGGGCACAACAGAGAGGCTATATAAAAGCAAGATTTTCAAAAGGGACTAGTGATTTTGGGTGTCCAATTTTAGATGCATTAAAATACCTGCCCTCTAAAGATCAGGGTCCTTACAGGGGTCTCAAATTGGGCACCCAAAATCACCGGTCTCTTTTGAGAATCTGGGTTTAGGTACAGTAGCCATTAGCAAGAGATTTTTAAGCTGCTCTAGTCCACATAAGGAGACTAGCACCAGAGACAACATTTAGCCACACAGCTGAAAAGCAAGAAAGAGGGGGAAAAACATTGTGGATTTTATCTGATTGGCTTTAAATAACAAAGACGGTGACAATCATAATGATTACAAATGGTTAGCAATATAGTTAGTTTTTAAGTTTAAGGTTTTTGATAAGTAGTAAATACTGATAGTGTAGAGCAAGTTTTAGTTAGAAATCTAAAATGGTAGCTGATTATACTACTGAGAGAGAGAAACAAAATGGAAATGTTAAGAAATTGACCAAAAGCAGAAAGGTAGAGTGGGGTGAAATAAAGGCCACTCCTCAAACCTGCAGGGAGGAATCAGTAGGTAAAGAGGAGGGTCCAAAGGAAGTCAAAGCTTGAAGTAAACAAGTGATGCTAATTAGTATATCTATATAACTAAACCACAGTTGTATATATGCACGAAGGGTCCGGAGGGCAGTCCCATGGGCGTGGGTTCTGGGGGGGCGCGGTCCCATGGGCGGGCGGTCGGGGGGGGCGGTCGGTCCCATGGGGGAGAAGTGGAGGTTCTGGGGGGAGGGGTCTCCCGTGGGGGGGCGGTCCCATGGGGCAGGGGGAGTCCTTACCCTCCGGCTCCGGGCACATCCATGCTTGGCTCCGCACAAAGGCTTCGGCCCCCCCGACCGTCGCTCCGTCTGCCCGGCCCTGCCAAGGAGGCGGCGGCGCCCGGCCCGGCCCGGCCAGAGGCTCCATCTGGCCCCGCGAAGCGACCCAAGCTGGTGCCGTGCAGCGCCGCCCCCGGCCAGGAGGGGGAACTGCAGTCTGGGGGGCGCTGAGCAGGGAGTGGGGCAGGTGATGGGGTGGGGAGCTGGGGGGCACTGAGGAGGATATGGGGGGCAGGTGATGGGGCACTGATGAAGGAGTGGGGGGCCAGTGATTGGGGTGGGGATCTAGGGGTGCTAAGGAGGGAGTGGGGCAGGTGATGGGGTGTGGAGTGGGGGGCGCGGAGGAGGAAGTGGGGGCAGGTGATGGGGTGGGGATCTGGGGGTGCTGAGGAGGAAGTGGGGGCAGATGATGGAGTGGGGAGCTGGGGGTGCTGAGGAGGAAGTGGGGGCAGATGATGGGGTGGGGAGCTGGGGGGGCGCTGAGGAGGGAGTGGGGCAGGTGATGGGTTGTGGAGTGGGGGACGTGGAGGAGGAAGTGGGGGCAGATGATGGAGTGGGGAGCTGGGGGTGCTGAGGAGGGAGTGGGGGCAGATGATGATGGAGTGGGGAGCTGGGGGTGCTGAGGAGGGAGTGGGGGCAGATGATGGAGTGGGGAGCTGGGGGGTGCTGAGGAGGATGTGGGGGGCAGGTGATGGGGGGGTGATGGATTCTGCCCCAGTGTGAGAGCTGCAGGAGGCGCCACATTCACCAGGGGCCGCCTGGCTGCGTGGACTGGCCGAGCCAACGTGGGCAGCCGGGGTGTTATGGGGAAGGTGCGTGTCCGGGTCCCTCAGCGTCTCTGAGCTCATTGCTCTCGCCTCCCCGGGGGCAGCCTGGAGTCTGCAATGCCAGGAGTGCAGAAAGCCCCCCCACAAGGGGTCCATTGGGACGGGGAGTTCCCAGGGGCCCGGTGAAAGCATGCTACTCACCGGCTCTCCGCGGTGGCTGCACAGAGCAGCTCCCACATGGTCTGACCTGGAGCCAGGACAGGGAATCCCCGACAGCGCTGTCAAGCCAAGAGAAGGCGGCTTGATTGCTCTTATGGCTCCAGCCACCGCCTAGGACCTGCCTTCCTCCCCCCCCGCACCCCCCCCCATCCAGCTGGGTCCTCTGTACCAGGGACGGATCCTGCAGCTGGAATGGAGGGGCTGATTCTTCGGCCGCTGCCCACATGGGGATCCAGTCCATCTATATAACTAAACCACAGTTATATATATGGACGGCGGGACGTGGACGCAGCTCCTGTGTGCGCATATAACTGACACAGCTATGCGCACGCAGCAGCTGAATCCACGTGCATAAGTCTGTGGATTAGATAGCTCGCACACACGGCTGCCCTCCCTCACACCCAGCGGTGATTACCATTCTTCAATTTGTGATTCTTTAGAGAATCGGGGGGTTACTGGTATGATATCTAATTGGTTAAATAATACCAGCTCGAAGGATGTCCAAACTTGAAACAAGTGAAACTAATTTGTGTATTAGGCAATTGATTGGTCAAAAATTATATCACCTGTAGGCAGGAAAGATGCTGTTGTTTGACCTTAGGAAGCAACCAATCAGAAAAGATCAGCAAAATTGTATAAATGAAAGACAGCTGACATGCTTGGGGATGGGTGATTTGTGATCAGAAGAGGAGGAGACTTTGGCAGTAGGAGAGCAGAAGAATAGCAGCAATAAAAGCAGTGGCATTGGAACATACCTGCTTGACAGATCAGAAGGACCATGAGATGAAACGGAGGGATTTAATCAAGGAAAGAAGTAAGTATAAATTTTCCTTAAAATAAGGAATGCATGCATATGGGCGGAAATAAAACTAGATGTTTGTGCCTGAATGATCTCCTACCCTACCCATTCTATGATTGCCTCATCAACACTCTTGGGCTATGTCTACACTTGTAAATTTAGGTTGACTTTAGCTAAGTCGACTTAGCATGTCCACACCTAAATTTTAAGTCGACTTAGGGGGGACCTTACAAAGTCAACCTAGAGCATCCACACTGGATGCCTAAGTCAACTTCTAGGGGCTAGGGGGACCTTGGGCAGGTCCACGGTGGCAGAGGGCATCCCTTGCCCAGTGCCAGGGGGCTCAGCCTTTGCCCCATTGTACCCAGGTGCAAAGGGTGACAGGGACCCTGGCAGGGCATAGGGGCAGGGTGGGCAGGGCTCTGCTCTGCCCTGTGGGGGGGCATGCCAGGCTCCCCCTGTGTCATCCCCCCCCCGGGCAGGGAGGGCAGTGGGGGAGTCCTGGAGAGCCCTAAGTCGACTCTAAGTTGACTTAGGGCTACTCCAGGTTTACACTGACTTAAGTCGACTTTAAAAAGTCGACTTAAGCCTAAAGTCGAATTAAAGGGAGGTTAGATAAAGTCGACTTAATTTTCATTAAGTTGACTTTATTTTCCTTAATCGACTTAAGGAAAGTGTAGTGTAGACGCAGAATAAATTAAGTCGATTTAAGCAAGCTTAAGTCGACTTAATTTACAAGTGTAGACACACCCCTAGAAAGTTAGTTTGTAGCAGTAGTATTGTGTGTGTGTGTGTGTGTGTGTGTGCGCGCGCTTTTGTTGTAATGTTACTGTATACGTGTGTATAAGGGAATAGTGTCTTATATTGCAATACGTTTGGTATTCTACTATAACATTGTAATAAAGCTTTATACATATGTATGCAGGATTTCCTTGTTATATGTTGCAACATTGTATGTTTATTATGCTGTAGCACAATTAAGTATTCATAACATTGTAATAGTGTGGGCTAAGAAATGTTACTTTGTGTTGTGAGTTCTGTATTGCAATTTTAGAGTTTTAGGTTATATGTAATGATGTACCATATATCGTTTGTGTTGTCTTGAGCAGCTTATTTCATATGTTACATGATTTTTTATTTAAAATCCAATTGTATTAGAATTAATATTTAATAAAGAGACATTTCAAAGAAATTACTGTGTGTGTGTCAATACTTTGAGCAGATGATTGTTTCAGCGTCCTCTCAAGGGCAAACTGAGGTAGGCAGGTCTAGGGAGTTCTCCAATGGTTTAAACCGAAACCCCTGGTAAACCCTTGTAAATCTCTTGGGGCAGATCATTCTCATTACCCACTTTTAGAATTAAGGCTTGGATTGGTTTATTAGTACAATGTTTCTCAGCTTTTAGTGGACCGGGGAACACCTAAAGGTATTAATTACTTTACATGGAACACTTGAAAACTCTCTCAAGAAAGCCGGCATATACTAACTGTAATATTTGTAATATCTGCATATTGCACATTCCTGCAAAAATGATTCAGGAAACAGAACTAAATACAATTTCATGACTATAAGATGCATTTTTTCTTTAAAAAATAGATACATGATTATGCACACTAATTAAACCTGAAAATGATATTACTTATAGTTTAATGGGAATGTTGGGCCTGCATGTTTGAATGAAGTTCATCTTTTCTTGGAGTAAGGTTCATCAAAGAAAGTCTTACTGTGGAAATTATGTCCAAGAGATTCAACGTTGGTGGTAACAGTGGTGGGAAACGTAAAATGTCTCAGCCGTAGCAAAGGAGCAAGGCAGTGGCAGACACTGATTTGTGCCCGGAAGCTCTGCTGCAGCTGGGGCATTTTAAATCTCCAAGGCATGGGTTGACTTCCATGTTTTTCCTCCTCCCCATCCACTTACACCACCTCTCCCGATGGGGAGGGGTCGGTATTGGTCACAGAGCACCGGTATTCCATGGAACACCAGGTGAGAAACTGCATTAGTATACCCAGACAGTATAGGATCTCTTGGGTCCAAAGTTTAGGGTAACAGTGTGGGGATGTGGGCAAGAGTGAAATGGTAGCTGTGCATTTCCAGGCATTCATACTTCTGAGGTAGAAAAATTAGCCTATGTAATGCAATTGTCTGGGCTTGGAAGAACTCCATTATTATACCAATCTGAGCTGCTTCTTAACAAAGCTTTTGTTTACTAATTGTCTCTAGAATGTAGCAGATTAATCCTCACAGTGTCACTTAGCATAATATGTTATATATGGGGTATTGCAAAATGCACTTGAACTCTAGCAGTGAGAGAATGTTATTGGATGACATGCATGTCAAGGGGGCCTAAGGCTTCCCAAAGGGGAGGAAGTGTGCTGAGATGAGAACACTGGCCAGCATCAAGACAGTAGGAGACTCTTGATTCGCTCTGCGGTGGCTGAGCACTGCCTCAAGTCTCTAGCAATGGACTTTTCTCACCTTGACAATTTTAAGCATGTTCAAATAATTAAAAAAAAGAAACCAATAAGAAGAACAACAAAAGACATGGCCCCTTAAGATGACCAAAAATTCTTATCCAACCGTCCCTTGTTCAGGCTATCTTCTCAGCTCCCTGCAGCTTCTCTTAGTTTCTCTTTCCTCCCCAGGGAGAAATCCATGGAGGTGAACTGAGCTCAGAGTATTTCCTCAATTGTTTGGCTATTGTGATTTTTCTCTTTTTGTAACTCATACACCAAAATACCCTCTGTCTCTTCCATGCTGTTCTTTACCTCTGTACTTGGCCACACAGGCCTCTAGTTTCTTGTTAGCTTTCTGTTTTGTTTGATCGTGTTGATTGCATCTTCCCAATCTGGATCATAAACACTTTCCTCTTCTGCACTTTGAGTGTCCAGGCATTAAGAAATTCCATCCAATTTTCTGTAGCTCATTTTGCATTCCTTAAACATCTGCTTTCTTAAAGTCCAATGTGTGTGACTGACCTTTCTGCACACCTTCCTTCACATTGAATCCTGATATGATTTGACCCTTGCTGACCTTATGACTCTGTCTTGTTTATTAAACCCAGCTCATCTCCATTTACTGGACCAAATTGAGAAGTGATGTGTATGGTAATGTTACTGAAACTCACTAAGACTGTGTCTACACTCATGGAGTATGTCTACACTAGCAATTTAGGTCAACTTAAGTAGCCTTAAGTTGACCTAAATTACTCCCTGTCCACACTGGGCTTTCATTAAGTCGACTTAAGTAGTTCCTTACGTCGACTTAATGAAAGCTTAAGTGGACTTAGTAAAAACCGTCGGTTAGGTCAACCTAACCCTTAAATCAACTCCTTAGGTTGACTTAAGCACCGTGTGGACATGGATTAACCCTTAAATTGACTTTATCAAGTTGACTTAAGGCCAGTTAGGTCGACTTATAAGTCCCCGTTTAGGGTAACCACTTTGTTAAGTCAACTTAGTAAGGTCGACTTTAAGTCAACTTAACAAAGTCGACCTAAATTTTTCTAGTGTAGACATAGCTATGGTGCCTTGCAGAGCTTAGGTTTAGGCTCTACACATGTAATTACATGCCACAGTCACTGCCATGTGTAGTCAAAGACTCTGGCACCAGGGAAAGGCTCTGGTAATTCTCTTCTGAAAAGCTTCTGCAAGGGGAGGCAGCAGGATACTACACTGCTAAAAATAGCACTGTGGCTGTGGGAGGCACTGCTTGGGAGCATAGAGAGCTGTGTGGGGCACTCTACTTGCATACGCTGTGCCTCACTATCCACACTGCTAATTATACCCAGGTTACATGAGCATCTACTACTTGCACTCTACATACTGTTGTACATCTAGATGTACCTGAGGAGAATCGTGTGGTTCTTCAGTCCTGGGGCTGCTGTTTTGGTTCACGGCACAACTTAGAGTAGCCTCAGATGTTGCCTTAACTTGCAGGGGCCTTTCCAGCAGCCAAGAATAGTTGGGCCAGCCATCCCCTAAAACTGGAGAGTCACCAAGGTGGTTTGAGGCCACTCCTAGCTGTTCCGAGTGCAAGAAGGGCCAGGCCAGTGGAACCCATGTCTTTTTATCTGTGAGGTGCCTGACACAGTTCTGAGTGCTGCAAAATAATCCACAGTAAGAGTCAGTACCAGTCCTTGTTTTCAGCGGCACACACGGGCTGGATTTGTGGGTGAATGCTGCCTCAATGGAGCAATGTGATGTGCAGGTGGTGGAGTGGCTGGCGCCGACACCAATCTGGCCATTACAGCATTGGAAGTACCCACTATGGGACAGATCCTCAGACCCGGGTTGATGATAGTTGACACCAGTAGATGAGGAGCACTTGAGCTCGCCTGTGATCTGAGATGGCCCCTTCCACCACGTGTGTTGCTGTGGCTATGATTTATTTTTAGGATGCTAGGTTAGTGGGAGATAGCACAAACATGTCTCCTCAAGCTGGAAATTACACTCTCAGCTGGACGTGCAGTCATACCCTGTGTAAAAGAAACCCAGATTCTCTTCTGTGCCCAAGTTTGGTGCAGCAGAAGGGTGGATGGAGGGGCATTAGTCAGTTGTGGCCACTTGACATTTTGGCTATTTCTGCACCAGCCTCAGCAAAATTTGGAGCAGCATGGGGGCTGCTCCAAATTCTTTTAACTGGCAAAGGTCTGGCATGCCTATCCTCCAGCTGGGAAGCACAATGCTGTGGTCACAGCTTCTGAGTGACACAGTGGGGACAGAACGTGGCCCGATTGCTCTCAATTAGGAGATTGATATCTCTCCAGCTTAAGTGCAGCACTGAATCTCATCCCAATGCTCTGAGAACCCAAATCCCCACTCCCTACACCACTCAGTACATTCTTTGTCATCTTCTTCATACTGCAGGTCATTATGGAAATTAAAGAGATGCTGTAAATGTGTAAAAGTACATCCAAGTCTGCTAAAAGAACTGGTGTTTCTCTCTGAAGTTTCCATCAGTTAGAAGGCAAGATCTGTGGTTGCATGCCACAAGAGCCAGTGAGGAATCTGACTTCTCAAACTGCTTTGGATTTATTTTACTCAGTTGGTATTGGAAAAAGACTTGATGCAAACCAGCTTGCACTGGTCTCAACAGAGGAGATGTTTGATGGGTTTGGATGAAGACTGTAGCCATCTGAGAGGAAGCATATGAGCCAGTCTATGGCAATAACCCTTTGCAAAGTTCAATAAATGCATATAATAACCTGAAAAAACTAGTTCAGACTAAGAAAAAAATAGGCCAATGTTTTTTCTTTCACTTACCAAGACCTGCAGGTGACTTATTCCATCATTTTTCAGCTAAAGACTTCACATGCTAAATTGTATTTGTTTTTCTTGTGTCCTTTTTCTCCTGGCAACTGAACTTACTCCCATGAAATGTTACAGTTTTGCTTTGTAAGCTGAGTCTGCCTCATGTGGGAAGACTCACTCCCTCTGGGGCACCTGGCACTGGCCACTGTCGGTAGACAGATACTGGGCTGGATGGACCTCTGGTCTGACCCAGTACGGCCTTTCTTATGTTCTTATGTTCTTAAGAATTGGCACATATCTTACTGTGTCCTTTCCATCAGTCAGAGGATCCTTGCTCATGAGGTGGGGTCACATAGACATCTTATTACCTCCAACAGGATGGCTTGTCTGCCAGCTGCACAGATGTCAGGGGGCAGTGGCGGATGCAGTAGAAGGATGAATTGCCAGTGCTGCAATATGAAGGTTTTATCATCTTTTGATATTCTGGCAATCACTGGCTTCACTGGAACTATGCTAATTTTTGCCAGCCGAAGACTGGGCTCCCTGCTGGCAAAGCAGAGACAGCGAGACCATACAAACTTCCAACAGAGTGCCTACCCAGACAAACAAGTATTTTGGGGAGGGGCCTGCTTGTTTCCAGGTAACACACATAGGTAGTAGTCACTGTCACAGGATACACATCTGTGCACCTCTGGCCTATGATCTATATGATTTTTATGTTTACTTTTGCACTGTGATTGTATGATTTGATACCAATTATGCCATGCAAGGTTCTCTTTTGAATGTTCTACTGTGTTTTTATGGTGTCATGCAGGGCCAGATTATCAAAAGGGCTTTAGGGGCGTAAGCCCAGGGCCCCGGCCAAAAGGGCAGGCTGGCCCAGAGGCTGGGCTCTGCTTCCCTGCTCCGCCCATGGGCTGGCTGGTCCACCCTGGGGACAGAGATGGCCAGCCCAGAGGCCAGGCTTTGTGCTCCACCCTGCCCCACTGCCTTTGGCTTGAGTGGGTGGGCCGAAGCAGGGGAGTGGCCTTGGCCCCGCACTGCCCCACTGGGAGCAGGGCAGCGTGGGCCCATGTAACTGCAGGGCTTGGGGCGATCATCCCGCTCACCCTCCTAAGGATGGCCCTGCACATGTTCAGGAGGGCCTGAGCTGGTGCAACACCACCAACAGCCAGATCTGTGGATAAGAATGAGGAGAATAGACTAAAGTATAATCATGGAATCATGGAGTTTAGCATACATTTTATATCTTTTATTTACTTGTGGTAACTCCTGATTTTTATTGAATGATTATGCATTGATTTGCTACATACTCATTTATAATCATATTTTAACCAATAAACTAGTGTTTGTTTTATTTAAAGCTGTGTGGATTTTAGAGGGTGTGAATCAGAGAGGCTGGGCCTATCCATTTCTGTGATAAATGGACAAATGCAAGTCTATGGTGATTGGGGGTGGGTCCAAATCTTTGTTGGACGGGAGTTCACAGTGTAGTTTCTGGAGATTGGGGGTGCTCACTTGGGGACCGTCCCATGGATGGCCAGAGGGTGCACACCCGCTATATGGGACTGATTACACACAGGAGGCTGATGGGGACTGACTCAGCAGTGAGTGGTTGCTTGGCAAAGCAGAGTAAGTCAGAGTTCAGGAGTGGAGATCAGGGGGTTACGGCGGCATACCGGACCAATCACAAAATCAATATAGTGAGTCATTTGATTTCTAACTCCCAAGAAATCTCTCGCCAGGCATGTCATCTCTGAATTTTAGTGAAGTAAGCAAAGTAAGAATAAATAGACTTTGTGTCCAGAACCTACACAGGGGTTGGGGAGATGGACTCCTATCTTCTAACTTGTAAGCAGAATCTGGAGTGACGCAGCACCACCTACATGTTGACTATACACAAAAGTGGTTGGTGGGGCCCACAAGGTCACAAAGCCATTGGCTATATCCTTGCCTTTCCCCACCCCTCTGTGCCTTTGTGTGGATATACCACATGGTTTGCAAGAGGAACATGATACTCCTGTAGGATCTCTTGCTGACTGGAACTACCTGTTAGAAAAATAATTGTTTAAACTTACAGCTGGTGAGAGGTTATCAATAAATGTTACTGTCAGGGCAAGGACAAGTGCACTGTGAGAACTAAAATGTTTGTTCCCACCTCAGAGGAAAATATATTTTACCTGAATGTGGTGGATATTTTAAAAATTTGAAAAAACAAACAGATAGAAATCTTTGCTTACTACTGCCTAATAATAGATGCACTAACTCCAGCCAGACACTAAGGGATAAACAACCATTCCTCATATGGATTGCATATGACATAAAATAACTAGATTAGAAGAGAGATTACTGTATGTGAGGAAGAATCAAAAGAACACTGGACTTTACTAGTATAAATCTGCAAAGCTCAAGCCTTGCATGACGTGAACCGTGACCAGTTGTGTGGCATTTTCCTGATCTTTACTAGACAGAATCAAAAATGCCTCAAAGACAGAATAATGCACATGATAGCCAAGCCAACTGTGCTTGCCAGTTCCAACTCTCTCATGTTATCTGATGTCTAGTGGAGCTCCTGCAGGTTAAATGATTCTTCTCTGACAAGGAATCTCCACACTCCAAAATTTGCAACACAGAGCCAATGATTTCTGGAGCAGAGCCGAGGCTGGTGGGGGAAACGGGGAGGGAAGATGCAAAACAAAATCTCTTTTGTGATGAAGTGCTTGCTGCTTCAGCTTGAATAAGGATCACAGAAGGCCTGTATGGCTGCGTCTACACTGGTAAATTAAGTCGACTTAAGCTTGGCTTAAGTCGACTTAATGTGCCCTGCGTCTACACTACACTTTGCTTAAATCGACTTAAGCAGCTTGCTTAAGTCGACTTAAGGAAAATAAAGTCGACTTAATGAAAATTAAGTCGACTTTATTAAACCACCTTTCTAATCGACCTAAGGCTTAATTCAACTTTCTAAAGTCGAATTAAGCCAGTGTAACCCTGGGGTAGCCCTAAGTCGACTTAGGGGTACCCCAGGACTACACCAATGCCCTCCCTGCCGGGGGGGGCACAGGGGGAGCCTGACATGCCCCCCAAAGAGCAGGGCATGTGGGCTCAGTGTGACACTGTCTGGATTTAGGGAAGCATTTATGATATTATTTTGTATGGGTATCTCATAAATGCTATAATCCATAGGAACTATGTCATGTTTGGTATCAATAGAAAGGTAGTCATTTGCTGGGAATGATTATATAGTTTATGTCTAGGAATTCTATTTCGATTAGAAGTTAAGAATTTGATGTTATATCCATGCTTTAACTTGTGTCATTAGACGGGAGGGTGTGAACAACCATTGTCTCCTTAATGTTTAGGAATTTTCCAGGTAGAATGGTGCCAGGGAGTATCCTGATGAGCCATTGAGGACATAAAGAATACAACCATTGTATCCTTAATGGCTCATCAGTTTACTCCCTGGGACCAGATCACTGGCTACACTAGGCTTTAGTTAGTCCGAATTAAGGGCTTCCTTAATTCGAACTAATAAGTTTGAATAGGGCTTCAGAAGTAAGGCTTTAATTCGAACTAACTAGTTCGAATTAGCCAATGTGGCCATGTTAATTCGAACTAATTCTTAGTTCAAACTAACCGGCCATTGAAATGAATTCATGAATGGCACTTGCTTAGTTCGAACTAACTTTTTCTAATTCGAATTAAGCTAGTTCGAACTAACTAAAATTAGTTCGAATTAGTTAGTTCGAACTAAGTAATTCAAACTAATTTTAGCAAGTGTAGACATAGCCTCTGAGACTGAATACAAACCATAGGGTTTATATTTTAGAGGATGAAATAAGTAGATTGGGATTTCCAAACAAGTGAAAGGGAGTTAGGTACCAGCCAGACCTCATTGAGGTTCTATGGGATGCTCCCAGATTAAGCCTAACTGCATTGCTATTCTTTGCAAGAAAGTTTCTTAGCTCCTTCTAGAATCCTAAATTTCCTGCACTGTGAAAGCAGTTTAAAATGCCATGGCCCCATCCACTTAGTATAAAGTGTCCTCATGCATGCTAATGAGGACTGATACGACAAAAAGAGGTGAATTTGCAGATAAAGAAGCTGTGTTCCATTGAAATGACAAGTCCCCATTCTCTAGCCATTAGTTCCATTCTTTCCAAAGTATCTGCATGGAGTTGTATCCTCATTTTGGTCACTGCACTGCACTATGTAGAGGGAGGTAAAATCACAGAAGATACCTGGTGGACCATCCACTGGCAGAAATATGGCAACACAGGGGGTTCACCACTCTTCACAGCTGACTGTCACTGATTTCAAACAATCTGCACAGTCCTTTGAGTGGGAGGGATGGGGGCAAGCCCTATGTTGAGGGGGAACCCTGTCCTCACCAGAATGCTGCCTCCAGAACAAGCCCAGAAAAAAATGATAGGAAGCTGACAGTGCTTTGAAACGGCATACCTTCTCTTTGTGGTTTGCAATTTCAGTCAATGGCATCATGATTACTAAGCCAGACAGATTAGCTATTGTGAAGAAAGAGGGTGGAGAGACTAACAACATAGTAAGACTAACAAATTTATTTATTGCATGAGCTTTAGTGGGAGAAGATCCCACTTTGATAGATGCTTTGAAGATAGGTAACTTACAGACTGGAGGAAATTAAATGCAAGGAAATGTGTGTCATGTAACTTACAGAATACCCATCTTCAAAGCATCTGACGAATGGAAGGTTGCTTGCCTGTGAGAGCCCTTCTTCAGGATGGGCTGCTCACATACATTCAGATGTAGGTGTGTATGTGCCGCAGTGAATGGTCTCTTGGAAACCTTTCTGACCTAGCTTATCCCCGGGGGGTTAGCAGCCACCGCCCCCTGGAGTGCCGCAGTCTGGTTGTGGTATATAGACGGTGCTGACCCTGCCCCTCCTTCAGTCCCTTCTTTCCGATAACTCTGAAAGCAGGCGTGAAGGGTGGGTACGGAATGTATGTGAGCAGCCCATCTTGAAGAAGGATGCTTATACAGGTAAGCAACCTTCTGTTCTTCTTCGAGCGCTGCTCACATCCAATGTTCCCTCTAAGGTTTGGTGGCTTGTGTGCAAAATTTTCAAGCCGTGTGCAAAACTTTTTCTGAATAAAATTTTTGTGTAAACTCACACGACAGAAATTATAGGCATTAATTGAAGTTAAAGTAATTGTAACTAGAATTAATTAATTCTAGGCAAAGAAGAGAAAGAAAGAGAAAGAAAGAGAGAAGCCAAGGCCCCTGGTGGGGGAGGACCCTACTGCAGCCCTGAGAAGCCGCCGGTGGGGCGGAGCATACCCCAGCCCCGGAGGCTGATCCCGGCCCCGTGCTGGGAGGCCAAGGCCGTGGATTAGCCCGGCCCCGGCCCCGGCCCCAGCCCCGGGCCGGGAAGTCGAGGCGGTCGGCAGGTGGGAGCCCGGGAGCCCACCGCGGCCGCAGCCCCCCCGGTGCCCCGGCCACGTGGGGCAGGCAGGCAGGCCCGTGCTCCTGACCCTAGCCTGAGCCTGCCTGTCCCGCCCTGGGGGCGGGGAGGGCCAGCCCAGAGGCCGGGCGCAGGCCGGGTGTGCCGTGGCAGAGCCACTGCCCTGGGGGTTGGAGGGAGCAGCGGGGGCTGCCGGGCTGCGCAGGGGTCCCTCACTGCTGCGCGGGGGGTGCGACGGCCGCTGCGTGGCCACGCACCCGCGCAGCTTAGAGGGAACACTGCTCACATCCATTCAGATGTAGGTGACTCACTGCAAATCTCCTGAACCGGTACTTGCGCTAGGAATGCCACCGCCAACTCTTGTGCTATTGTGAAGGGCGCTCTGACCAGGCCGGGCAGGGGTACCTTGGCCCAGTGGTAGCAGTCCTTGATACAGCTCGTTATTCATGATGAGATGCGCTGTGACGTGACTGCTTGGCCTTTTATATGTTCTGCGACTGCAACGAAGAGCTGCATTGTCTTCTGGAATGGTTTCGTCCTCTCGATGTAGATGGAGAGGGCCCTTCGGACATCTAAGGTATGCCTCTTTCTCTGGTTCTCCGTTAACTGTGGTTCAGGGAAGAATACAGGGAGAAATATGTTCTGATTAACATAGAATGGGGTCACCACCTTTGGCAGAAATACCAGGTGAGGTCTCAGCTGCTCTTTGTCCCTAAAGAACACCATATAAGGGGATTCTGAAGCCAGTGACCTCAGTTCTGATATCCTTCTGACTGAGGTAATGGCAACTAGTAATGATACCTTCCAGGACAGGACCAGGAGAGAGTATGTGGTCATGGGCTCACAGGGAGGCTCCATTAGGGCATTCAGTACCGGATTCAGGTCCCACTGAGGGACTGGGTTGCGGACCTGTGAGTGGAGTCTCTTTATTCCCTTAAGAAACCTCCCACTCATGGAGTGTGAGAACAAGGTAGTACCCTCAAATGACTGGTGGAAGGCAAAGATCACTGCCAGGTGGCCCCTAAGGGAGGCCTGGGCCAGCCCTTGCGATTTCAGGTGGCAGAGGTAATCTAGGATAGCCTGAATGGATGAGCTCTCGGGGGAGAGCCCTCGATTTGTTACCCACATGGTGAAGCGCTTCCATTTTGCCTGGTATGTGGCTTGAGTGGATGGCTTCCTACTTCCCACAAGGATGCGTTGCACCTCTAGGGAGCGCTCTCTCTTGCCAGAGTTCAGCCATGGAGTCTCCACGGTGTTAGGTGCAAGGAGCACAAGTTTGGGTGCAGTAGGCGGCCGTTGTCTTGGGTTAGTAGGTCCCCCCCCTCCTGGGGAGTGTCTGGGGGGTGGGACATGGAGAGGTTAAGGAGCATGCTGTACCAGGGCTGCCACGTCCATGTAGGAGCTATTCGTATCACCTCTGCCTTGTCCCTCTTGATCTTTAACAGAATTCTGTAAATCAAGGGAATTGGTGGAAAGGCGTACAGGAGGGGCCCTGTCCAACTCACCAGGAATGCATCCAACAGGGAGCCCTCCTCTCTACCCAAGGTGGACACTGTGGTTCGCAGTGGTCGCAAACAGGTCCACCTCGGGGTGCCCCCACTCTCAGAAGATCCCTGACACCACTTCTGGATATAGGGACCATTCATGTGTAGGCAGGTCAACCTCACCACGTACGTGGAGGCTGCCATATGCCCCAGCAGCCACAGATAGTGCTTTGCTGTTGTTGTGGGAGAGCGGCATAGGTCTGAAATGATGGTAGACATCGATTGAAACCTTGAAAGGGGGAGGGAAGCCCTGATATGCTGTGAATCTAGGTGGGGCCCTATGAACTTGATCTTTTGAGTTGGTCTTAGCTTTGACTTTTCTAGGTTCAGGAGGAGACCCAACCTGTTGCACAGCTTGCATGTCATGTGTGTGTTGTCCCGGACCTGCTACTGGGACCTGCCCCTGATGAGCCTCTAGTCATCCAGGTAGGGGAAGATCTGGACCCCTTTTCTCCTTAAGTGTGCGGCAACTTCCACTATGCACTTTGTGAATATGCTTGGGGTGAGGGAAAGCCCAGATGGCAGGGCTGTGAACTGGTAGTGACTGTGTCCCACCATGAACTGGAGGTATTTTCTGTGTGCAGGTTTTATGGCAACATGGAAGTAAATGTCTTTTAAGTTGAGGGCGGCAAACCAGTTCTCAGGTTCTAGAGAAGGAACTATATGGGCTAGCGCTACCATGCGGAACTTTATTTTTTTGCAGCAAACTGTTCAGCCTGTGCAGATCCAGAATGGACCTCAGTCTCCCTTTTGCTTTTGGTATTGAGAAGTATCTGGAGTAGAAACCCCTGCCCTTCTCTTTGTGGGGTACCCTTTCCACTGCCCCTAGGCTGAGTAGGGCAAGGCCTTCCTGCACCATGAATCACTTGTGATGGTGGTCCCCAAAGGTCTGGAGAGGGGGTGGCTTCCTGTTCAGGTGCTTTGACCTGAACTGGAGCATTTAGCCCTTTGAGATTGTATCTAATATCCACGGGTTGAGCTGACCTTGGCCCACTGGTCCCGGAACTGGGATAGGTGGTCCCGGAGTTGGGGGTGGGGGAAGGAACCCAGGAAAAAAGAGATGCCTTCGAGGCGCTCATGTGATAAATAAATTTGTTAGTCTTTAAAATGCCATGGATCTCCTTGTTTGTTTTGCTGACCTAGACTAACACGACTACCCCTTAGGAACTTGTCAACACAGTAAGAGACTAACATAGTCCATTTGTGTGGACTGCTGGAGATCCATGGGGTTGAAATCATGAATACCTATAGTCCCTTACTTTCATTGGTCCCCCACCCACACAGCTTGCCCTGTATCTTTATTTGTTTGCCCTCTTTGTATGTTTTTGTGTATAAGAGAAACACTTTCTATTTATGCAGTGAGAAGTTACAAGTAATGATAGTTGATAACCAGGCTGGTTGAAAAATTTCCAGTGGACCAGTTTTCCATCAAAAAATGCAGATTTGACAAAAACAATGTTTTGATTTTGTCCATTTTTGAGAGTTACCTAAATATTTTGTTTTGACTTTATCATTTCAACATTTGCTACGGTACAGTAGAAACAAAGTGCTTTCACTTTATGAAAATGAAATGTTTTGATAGTTGTTTTGCTGTTTCTGAAACTAATTATTAAAAAATTTCAATTTTGACTTTTTTGCTGCATGATGGGAGAAAAGGAAATTTCCTAAGGAACAAGCTTCCTGAGTTGAGATCAGCTGCAGTGAATAATCAAGAAGATGCTTAGAAGGATGGTGATGGTAATGGTTCTCTAACCAACCTCCAGCCACCCTCTCTTATCTGCAATCCCAAAGCAGCTCAATGTTTCTGCTGCAGTCATCAGCATGAAAATGAGCAAACAATATTGACATTTAAATTCTCATGATCAGACTCCTGAATTTTACACCGCATTAAGATGAATGGAGCAATTCAAATCTCACATAGTTCTGTCAATCTATTTGGTTATTCAGACAATATTGCATAGGTTCATATCCAGAAGATTATCTCTGAACACGCAGTTGTACTCTGAAAAATGTGTAAAATGGCATCTTCTTAGTCAGCAGAGTTGCTCTCTGCATGTATAAAGAATTAAGTGGCAAAAATAAGTTTCTGATTTTTACTTATTTCTCTTACCCCTGTAGAGTGAACAGAGTCCAGAGAGAAATGAATTTAATTCCATCGTGTGCATCATAAGCAGAATCTCAGGCAGTTACACTTTGTAAATTTGTTGAAGTGAATGGCATTATGCATGTCACTGTGTGTATAATTTGGCCTGTAAGTCCTTAGTTACTGGTTGTGATGTGCAAGAAGGAAAGAATTTAGCTTGGCTGTCAGATTCCAAGCTGAGTTTCCAGGTCAGGAGGCTAGAATTACAATCCCACATCTGTATAGCAGTTGGTGCGCCCTTACAGAGCAACAGCTGACATCAGCAGAGGCACTTCAGTTAGAGTTTTGTTGGTATGAATGAGAGGGACTGCTGGCTGGGTAGTCTTTGTGAGTGCCCCGGAATTGGAGTTCATTTCCAACTTTGTTTGAAATAGCCCAAATCTGATGACCTTCTTGGCACATTGCTAGGTTCATCTCTTTTCCCAGGCAGCTGAAAATAGGAGTGGGTAGATGAACGTGTGTGTGAGTTTATAAATGTAAAGGTTTGGGGTGGGATTGTTTGCAGGGAAGGGATTTGCTGGATTTAGGATGCACTTTTGTTATGTCGAGTGCATGGCTAAGCACACTTATTAGCATTTTTAAGCATCTAAACAAACAAATGTTTTTGTTGGCTTCCATGAGCTTGAAGTAGGCACTTGCATTACTAAGGAAAAGAGTCCGTATATGCCGTTTTCATTTGTTCATACTGTATTTCTTAACCCATTTTAAAAAATGGTAACATAGTAAAGCCTATATTCCTCACTGAGCAAACAAGGAGATTTGTGGCACTTTTAAAGGCTAACAAATTTATTTATTGCATGCAATAAATAAATTTGTTATTCTTTAAAGTGCCACAAGACTCCTTGTTTGTTTTGCTGAACTAGATAGACATGGCTACCCCTATAGAACTATGCCTCTCTGAGGCTTCTGCACTGCACAGGCCAAGTGTTAGATTAAATCTCTCGGGGGAGTTATTGAAACAAAACTAGGACGGGATAAAAGCATCTGAAAAAATGAACTGTTGACCTCCCCCTCCCCAAAATCCTTTTTTCCACACCAATAACTCAAAGAACATGGAACAATTTTTGTTTAGCCTTTCTTCACCGAAACCACAGCACCAAAAATGACTTTTAGAATTAAAAAGGTCTAAGAAATTTCAGCCCCAATGGTAACTGTTAGGAAAGTACATAGTAACTTTCATTCTAAATCTGCTTTCATCATGGTTATGAAGTCATTAATGCTACGCTATTACAACAGATTGCTGTGTGTGACATTTTTGCCCCTGACTGCCAACACCCACAAATTCACTTGAGTCCCTGCTGTATCATCAGATTTTACCCTATGTGACCTTGGTAACCCAAAGCACCTGAGATTTAATCATTGCAGCTTTCTGTCTCCAGACTTATTAACATACTGTGGCTCTAGCAGCCTTTCCTCCACCAAAGTCTGCAGATGCTTGAGCTGAATCTGTCACTCTGCATCACCATGATGGAGCTGGTAGAAGATGATCCTGGCTCTTTGTTAATAGGTTAGCTGCTTGGAAATTGAATGCAGACACTAAAGCATTTGGCAAATATGTGACAAAGCGGCTCACTGCTAAGAACACAGATTGCAGTTATTTAGATGGACCTGTGTGTGACATCCTGTTATCTAGCAATTTAATAGTTCCTTATAGGTGTGGTTTCTACCATGGAACTGGACCTCCTCTTTTTTGAGCTGTTGTATTTGTCTCTTTCTGGCTGTCCGTGATGAAGATTAAAAGTTCCTCAGGGCAAGGACCCTCTGTTTTCTTTCAGAAGCTGAGCACACTATCAGTACTCAGTTAATAATAAAATTGTAACAAATCTGTCGCCACCTAGATCTTTATAGTTATTCCTATATTTGCATACCAAGACCACGCAGAACTTAAGAGCAGCAATGGGAATAGAAGATGGTATTTCACAGGAGCTCAAGCCTCAATTCTGAGTTAAGTGTAGTAAATCCATGTCATCTAGGACTTTGAAAAACATGGTGACTTGGAATTTCATGGCAAGGATATCATTCAGTATTTTCTTCTCCAATAGCACAGGTTTCTACCACTGAACTAAAGAGCAATCTATCAGGTTTTATCAGTATAAAGTCTGACAGAAGCGATTATTTCTAACTCCATCCGGTAAAAGGCAGTGCTACACATACATACCAGCCCATATGTTACTAATGTAAAACTTGGGCTTTATCATTGTAGGCCATTGTTTAGTTTCTAGGGAATCACTTTTTACATCTTGCCATCACAACCAAATAGAGAATTGTTTTATTTAAAAGAGACAGGTTGTAGGGTATTTTTTTTGTTCTTATTTCTGAATTGCAGGGAGAATTAAAATGCAAAGCATTATTACTAAGGAAGCAATAAGGATAACAATGTAAAGGTTATTGGGATGTCGAGAACTCAAATGGGACCACCCATCATATTTTGTAAAAGCAAACCTTTTTAAAACCTCATGCTACATTTATGCATCATGTAAATCCCCGTTAAGCCCCATTTTGAGGACTTCAGTGGTTTTTATGTGATCCACAGGCCCTCTGTTAGTCCACTGCACGTGGATGAATTGCACCCACTATTTGCAGGATGCCAGTAATGCAATGTGTATGAAAATGGTGCTAGCAACAAGTTTGCATTAAGGATGAAAAGGCGTATTCTAGGCTTGTGAGTGGATATTTAATGCAAGTCTGTATATGACATCTGGAATCCTACTTCTTGCAAGGACAACACATGTTATGTAGACCAGGGTTTCTCAACCTTTACTGGACCATGGAACACTTAAAGGTATTAATTACTTCTTGTGGAACACCTGATGAAAATGTTCTCAAAAAAAGCTAGTAATGGTGACGAGAGATTTAAAATGTCCCAATCACAGCAAACCTCACAGGAGTGTGTCAGTGTTTGCTGTCACATGCCTGCAAGCTTTGCTGTGACTGGGGCATTTTAAATTGCTTCCTCCTCCCTCCCCAGTCAGCACCCCAACTGGGTGGGGTTGGGGTAGGTCACGGAACACCTGCACTATCTCCATGGCACCCCAGTGTTCCACAGAACACCTGTTGAGAAACACTGATGTAGACTGTCTTCAATCTGAGTATTACATTCAATTACCACTCACTCGCTAGAATCAGGACTATACAATACTCGACTGCATGCACAGGTGATACATATAAAAACACCTTCACAGAATGGGACAAGTTTTCCATATCCACCACAGATTTAGAGATCCATTTTCTTCACAGTGTGGATATATAAGATAGACTGAGTTAACTATTTTCATGGCTTTTAGCCCTTCATCCCTGACTTGTAAATATTTGTGTATCCATTTAATTGACTTACTTGCAAAAGCTGGCAAAGCCACAGTAGCAACTATCCTGTAGTTGTATTTTTAATTCCACATATATTCTCTCACTCCTCTTTCTTATCATGTGCTTTAGTTATTTTTCATGGTAAAAAAAATCAATAAATAACATTTCAGTTAAGAACATGAAAGTGAAACTCACTATAAACAAAGTGAAACTGATTTCTAAGGGATATAAACAATGAGAAGCAATGTGCCTTTACCATGTGTACAGGTGCTGTGAGTAGTAACCTCAATTTCTTATTCTTAACTGTCCTATTGTATTGGCGTGTGCTTAAGTCTTTAAAGAATCCATGTAAGGACCATGGTATTGTTTCAACTCTCATTTTGGAAGGAATGGAGAACATTCAGCTGTACCATTAAGATGAATCCCGGATAAAAACCTTATCTTAAAGATAAGGTTGCTGGAAAGATAACATAAGAGTTACAAAAAGAAATGCCAAGAACATTACAATTAATAAACCTTATGTTGTCAAAATCTATAGTAACGGTAAGTGAATTCAACAGCGAGAGAAAATGGGCTCAGGTCTCAGTTACACTAAGGTTCCTTTTCCTCCTAACAGTGCAAAGGGGCTTTCAGTGGACAGAAATGGCATTTAAAAACACTCCTTTGGGTAAGAGACTTCCCTGGCTGGCATAAAGCTGCTCTCAGACCATAGTAAAGGAGGTGTATAGCCATCTTTGCATTTTCCATTCATGTTGTAATGCAACTGATTGGGTCAAGTATACCACAATTCTGAATGTAATACAAACCATTCAATTATGTGAAATTATAATGGCCTTATAGGTTTGAGTGAGCTGGAGGAGCTATTTATCCAATAGTTGAGAGAACCTGTGTAGCTAGTGCAGAGCAGGATTCTGGAGAGATGTGGGGCAAGCTGGGGTGGGAAGGTGATGGAGTGGCATTTGGTGATAGAGGGAGAACTTTAAAGTGTTGAGTGAAAAGCATATGGGAGAAGCTTCATACATTTTATTTCTCATTAACTCCTTCCTCCAACTCATTCCCCTCTAAGGCTCTGCCTCCATCATTCTTTTCCCCCTTCAGTAAGGGTTAAAGATGGGGGCAGTGGAGAGAAAGCACAGATCCATCTCTTATTGGCTGATGCTGCAAAGAAAGGAGAGTTCTCACTCCTATTTCAACCTACTTTAACCACTTTCCCCATTCTGTTCCCATCCCTTGAGTTCCCATTTCTCTTTAGCTTCTGTCTCTACAATGGTATTCTCTTCTGGCAGGGGCTGGAGTGGCAGTTGGATTCTTCCATTTTCTTTCTCTCTCCTTATTGGCAGATCCACACTAGCTGGGCACCAGTAGAAGGAACACTGAGAAATGTTGGAAGGTGCTACTATAGCCTTAACACATACAGGAGGAGTCACTAAACTGGAATCCTGCTCAGTTTCTTAAGTAGTGCTGGATGCCTGAAAGAACTGCACTTGGAGCTGGAGCGAACACGCAGAGCCTATAACAGAAAACACCATGCAATAATTTGAATGTTCTTAAATACAGGTCCCACCCAGAAACTGTTCCAGCCTGAGTATGAGAAAGCATTATGTAATTTACACTGAGTCTGCTTGCGACTGCCAGAAGCTATAACCAATCAAGACAAGCCAGAGCACTGCTGCACTCTGGCCCTTATTTATGGCCACAGGTTATGAAGCCTGACTCAGAAACCTTCAGGGACCCTGCAGCACCCAATGCCTTGAACCTGGTGGGTCTCTGCACCACAGGCCATGTTATGGGTGTCCTGCAGGTCTCTCTCACCCAAGGGCTGGGCAGATGGGTTTGTCCACAGGACATACCTACCCGAGGGCACCAGGAGTCAGACCCATGGGATGCCTGTTGGTGGGTCTCAGGGGTGTGTGCAATAAACACAGGCATGGGCAGATTTTGGAGATTTCCCTGGGCAAGGCAGCTCCATGGCTGACCCAGGCCCCACAACAGATTTTGCAGCATAGGCCTCAATGATTTGATCGGGGTTAATGCCTTCAGTAAGGTCACTTGCAATGTGTTGTAAACACCCATCTGACAGTCTCTGGATCATATCCAGTTCTGGCAAAAAATACAAGGTGTCCAAAAAAAAGTTAAAGTGTATGGGCATTCTAATTATCAAATAAGGGAGGGGTAAAATTAAAGATGGCTCAAATCCAGAGTGTAGCTGTCAGAATTTAAAGTAGTAAACATCAAACGTCAATAAAATTCACAAAGTTTGAGACTCTGGCCCCCTCAAAAATATTAAAAGCTAAAGGAGCTAAAAAATAAAATTACTTACTAGAAATAGTTGAATGTACACCACAGACACAATTGCTTGATAAGGGAAGGAAGCATTATATTAAAGTTCCAGCAACCCCCCAGAAGGGAAAAAAGGGAAGTCCTAAAAGAGTGTAACCCTAAATTTTGTTTAAAAAAAACCAAATCAAAACCAAACCAAAATAACCCTTCATGGTATTTGTAACAGCCTATGTAAACCTCACTGGTAACCCGAAAGTCCAAAGCTGGAAAGGGCTGTGGATAAATATCACCTAATTTAGATCAATGGGCTGCTATTGTTATGTGTCTATTGGGTCACAGATATCTTTAAGTCTTGCTCCTGCCTCTCCAGCTGCAGGTAGAGAGAGCAAGGGAAAATGCTTTTGCAGGTCATGTCTAAAGCTTTCCTCTCAGAAAGGGAGGCAAAGAAAAATTTTTGGGAAGATAGGGGAGAGATTTTGGGCCCCCATCCGTAATAACCCAACCATGCCCACAGGTGAGGCAAGGGTGTCCTCAGCCCCCAGGCCTCCCAGCCCAGAACCATCCCCCTCAGGCTAGGGAGTGCCCTAGGGCTCCCTGCCACTTGAAGGACCCCAAGCTCTGACTCCCTCCTTAGCCTCTCTCGCTCTGGCTCCCTCCTCCCTCAGAAGACTTCAACTCCCAGCATGCACTAGGACGGCCGCCAGCCCCAGCTTCCCCGAAAGGCGCTGGGCGCGTTGCCTTCTGGGCATCATGGTCCTCCCCGTGCACTGTGCTTGTGCCGGGCCCGGAAGGGGCCGCGGAGCTTGCCGGGACTTGTAGTCTTTCTGTGGCCTTTCGTTCCGTTCCGGTTGAGGGGCTGCTGGCGCGGCGCGCTTCCTGTTCCGGGCGCGCGGCGCGATTACGCCGCGGGGGCTGCAGTCTGCGTGCGTCCGGCGGTCGGGGGAGGGTGGGAGCAGCTGGCGGCGGCCCGAGGTCGGACTCGGAGCCAGGCGGGGGTCGGTTCCGCTGCGCGAAGCAGGCGCGGGGTGGGGGGCAGAAGACGAGGCGCCGCCGCCGCCATGGAGCCCGACTCGGTGATTGAGGACAAGACCATCGAGCTGATGGTGAGTGGCCGCCCCTCCCCCCGCCGTACGGCCTCGCGGGATCCCGCCGGCACGAGACTGAGCGGCGGGGCGGAGAGGCCGCCTGTGGAGCCAGGCGCAGGCTCCGCCGCGGGCGGAAGGGAGCGAGCAGGCCCAGGCCTCAGCCCCTGCATTCGGGGGCCGCCCGCCTAACCGGCCCGAATGAAGGTGACATTTGGATGCGGCCGGGGCCTTTGAACGGGGCGAGGTTGGGACCCTCCCGGCTCGGCGGGCAGGGCTGAGCGGGGAACCCCCGGCCTTTCCCAAGGCCAGACCACGAACGACCGGAAACGGGCCTCCCGCTTCCCCCCCCCCCCAACTAATCTTCCCTCTCCCATTCATTGTTCCCCGACAAGAATCCCTCCTCCCGTCACTCAGCGATTAAGCCACGCCCCTCTCAGAAACATGCACCCCCCCACCGATCTCAAAGTCTTCGTCATGAGAGCCATTGGATTGGGCCTTTCTTATTTGTAAGGATTTAAACAAGTAGTTTAAAAGGTTTACTGACTCCTTGGTGACCAGTGTGGTTTGCATGGGCATACGTTAAAAATGCTAAACAAATGTTTTTTTCCCACTAAAACAAGATGATGATCAGCATTTAGTCACTATTCCTTTTTTTGTTCATGGAGATCCTCCTGAGATGCAGCATCTTGTTTTTTAAACTTTCTCTTGAGCATTGATTAAACAGTCTCTGCGATCCACTATTTTTAAATCACCTGGTTTAAATTGATTGCCAAGAATGCAAAGGGCTTTGTCTTAGAATGTGAAGAGTTTATAGCTTATCTTTTTGATCTGTTTCAAACAAATATGTAATGAATACTGCATTTTTACAGTGACTAGTCTGTGTGAAATCTTTTGGGAATTACTTTTACTCCTGAAGCTAGTAGTTTGTTTGAAAAGAGAATTTCTTTTGAGTGAGCAAGCATACACTGAATCAACTTGTATTTAGCAACAGCAATTGTGAATTGTTCAGTACAATAAATAATTCTTCAAACTGTGTGTAACTTAACACAACCCGGGTACTATAGTTGATTTACCACAAGACTAAATGTTTATGCCACTAAACATAGGTTGCCCGAAAGTTGGCTTTGGGAATGGGACCAAGAGAGGGATTCTTTATAGAAATATTAAGAGCAGTCACAAAATGTTAGAGGAATTAGAATAAGATAATTTTAGGGAAAATAGTTGTTTTTAAATTAGTGGCTAGAGATGATTAGAAAGGACAATCAAGTTTAGTGTCTACCAGTTTGCTGGCAGTAAACATTAGTACCTTTTTAATTTGAAAGTTAAATGTGGAGGTGCACAGCTATCCTGTGTGTGTATGTGTGTGTGTGGTGTGTAGCACAATGGGGTTTTGTCAAGGACAGGCTCATAGGTGCTACACTTGATAATTGCCTTGTTCTAGTCATTCTGGCTGAAGCATCTGGCACTGTTTACTGGTGGGAGACAGCATGTGGGACTGATGGACCATTCATCTGATCCAGTATGGCTAATCTTTTGTTCAGTGAAGCAGATAACGAATGAACATAGCAAGGTCTCTTGAATGCTTTTACTGAGCATTGGATGTATGATAGGTGCTGTATAGGCATAAGATGATACAGTCTGAGCACATGACCTGGTTTGGGAAACCTGTGAACTCCTTTCATAAAATCTGCACATCATGGCTGAGCACTGTTACATCTTGTTTTTGTATTTAAGTAGCAGAAATTCAAGAGTTTCTCTGACAGTCATTTTACTGTCATGTTTCCTGTATTTCATGATCTCATTGTTTCTGCTCACTGAGGACTGGAGCTAAATAGCTATTCTTAATGAACGTACTTCCTTGATCCTTATTGATTTAGTGGTCCCACATTTTAGTGCTGATGACATCAGAATGGCTTTCATGTTAATGGCTAGTTGTAAAGTTGCAAACTAGCTAGTGCTACCAGTCAAGGTTATCAATTGGAGGAAGAATCTAGTTGTTCAGGAATGAGTTTTATATAGCTCCAAGTAAGGAATAACATTACATATCTCGAACGTGCAAGTCGAATTCTAGTGGCTGTTTTGCATCATATAATGGTGGGTGGTTGTGTCCAAAAAATTAAAGGGTGGTGTTTAAACCAGGTAGGTAGAATTGTTTTACTTAACTGTCCTGATGGTTCTTTGGCAGCTGTACCTCCATTTTAGTAATATCTACTGTTTTATTCTGGTGCTAACTAACAACCAAATAAAAATTTTGAATGATTTAATTGCAGCGCTAACTATGATCACTTCTGGGAAATGGGGAAAAAAGTAATGATGAGATTTAAAAAAAAAATGCTTTAACAGATTTTGTATCTCTTTGAAGAGCAAAAATCAAAGCTGCTTTGTATTGTTCAATAGGAATCCAATAATTAGTTTGGTTAATGTATGTATGTGCTTGCAGAGCTCCCATAAAGAGTGAATGTGTAGGGCTGAAAACTAGAGCTGTTGCTATCTATAAAATTGAGAAAAAAATAAAATTTTAATAGGATGAAGGAAAAAACTTGTACCTTAGAAATTATTCTATAGAAAACAATAGCATGTAAATATTAACTATATTTTAATGCTAATTTTAATGCAAGTGAAAGCTGTATTAAAACATACTTTTGTTCCTGAACTAAACAATATTCTGAATTTACACAGTTTTTATAAACAAACAATTTTTTTAACAACTTGATAATGTTTTGCCTCCTTTCTCAAAAGGGATTAGATTTAAGATTCTGTGGAAAACTGGGAACCGTCAAGTAAGCATAAATGGAAAGCACTATGTACAGAAAAAAGAATAGTCAAGGCCATTTTAATACAATATGCAAGCTTTTTTTGTCAACTGTTCTAATGTTAGCCAGCATCTCTAAAATGGAGACCATTTTAAAACACAAGCTTTATTTCAATGCTTTTGCATTTCAGAATGTTTCTTGAAAGTGAAATAAGATAAGAGCATTAAGATTATAAAGATAACCCTTTTTGTGCCTCTCTGTTTGGTATAGCAATTAGCATACAGTGCATTTTGGTTACTGTATCTTTTTGTTCCAAGGCTGGGAATTAATATATATTTGATTATACATGTGACTTTTTTTTTTTCAAACATGTGGTGTGTGTTCTCAGTAGCAAGTGGAATGTAATTCTGAGTGACTAAATTCAGTGAGAAACAAGAGATAATGTATGGTGTTAATTGCAGGAGAGTTTCAGAACATGATGTTCTAGCTTTCAGTTGTTCCTTAGCTTGATAGCTGATTTTTTTTTAATTATTTTTTTTAAATAAATGCAAACTCTGGTGGTGGTAATACTGGTTCTCTTTGTAAAGCTAAGTGTGAAATATTTTAATGGTTTCAAAGGTGCAACTATGGTCTGTTCAAATTAAGCTTTAGTGAGTGTGCTCTTATATTTACTTATTTAAGTGCTCTATAGCTAAAACTTAAGCTGTCCTAATCTTATTTTAGTTTTGCAAATTTTTCCACCTTGATTTATTAACTTGATTTGTAATTAATCTCTGGTGAAAAAGGTCGATCATCTAGTAATGTTTCTTTGGGGCATTTGTATCTCGGTAGTGGTAGCTAAGGATGAATGGCCTCTTGCAGGAATGAAATATGTTGCTTGGAGAAAGTAGTCTGGAAATATGAAACCTGGAAGTCTAACTTGTTTTTATACTGCAGCATATCTGCTATCTGAACTATGAAAATGAATCTGACACAATTGATGTGACTTTAATATCAAATATCATAGCAAAGTAGTAGTTAACCATTTTTGGTGAGATGCATTGTATATATTGGACAGTTATTAGAAAATGTATTGTAACCAGAACACACAAGATAGTTTACTGGGGTGATCCAAAAAGCTTGTTGTACCCTATCTTCTTGAGGTAATAAAAATAACATTTTAGAAATTACACTATGAAAAGTTAGGTGACTGTAACCTTCCTGCCACACTTAAAAAATCAAATATTTTCTACATTTCATCATAAGAAGATATGAAAATGAGCAAAGTTTTCACTCAGTTTTGGTAAATGATATTGTTTGGCTTCAAGTTCTCAATGGCATTTAAACTGAATATATTTTAACATTCAGTTTCATTATCCTTTAAATAAAATTCATTCAATGGTATTTGTCACTAGGAATATAAATCAAAGAATATTGGTGACAAGTTTTGTTTATTTTCTGCTTAAAAGGGTCCTTTTCATTTTACTGCATTGTTCATTTTATCATCCTGTCCCTTAATTGATAGCAGAAAAATATATTGGTGACTTGTAATTTGCATAATGTATGGTTGTGAAAAGAGGCACTAGAGAGGAAAATATTGTGCAAGTAATATAGAGCAAAGTATATATTTGTAAGATTAATGGTGTATCATACGATCAGGTTAAGGGTGGAAACTTCTCTGTATTCTCAGGCTTTAGGTGTCTTGGTGGATCCATCAGACTTGTTTATCAAGGTAGGAAGCCAAGCATGTTAAAAGCCTTTTCAAGTGTGGCACTTGCTGTCTTCATTATTTCTACAGCACTGTTGGTGTGCATGTCACTTGAGAGATGCTGATCCCTGCCCTGAAGTGCTTACAGTCTCTATGCTAAACACAACACTGCAGTGTAGTTGAGTGGATTATAGACGGACAAGGACTAGAAGTAAAATAAATTGAAGATTTGAAAAGCACTTATTTATGCCCTTCTTAAACATGTACTTTAAAAATTCATTGATGAAACGCATCCTCCTTAAATTACTTGTATTGTCTGGAGCTTCTGTCCGTCTAATACAAACAGTCCAACATTTAAGTGCCTCAGTGTAAATAATAAATGAAGAACTATAATTGAAACTCCTGCCAAAAAACTCTCCCCTACTCCTGGGAGCCATGCAAAGTGTGCTGAAGGTCTTCAGTCCAAAAGGCAACTAAATTCCTTAATCAAATGTGCCATTTGAGAGCACCTCATCAGCATCTCTTTCCCAAATAAACCAGGTGATGCTAGCTTAAGTTCCTGAATGATCACAATTGAAGGAGGTGGCAGTAGGTCGTAACAAATCCCAAATCCTCAAGATACCACCTGGAAATTATTCTGCAATTTAGGCAGATCTCAGAGCACCGCTGTAATATATGCCTGTGCAAAACACTGCTAAGCAAATGGGCAGTTGCATTCTTCACCAACTTAAGTCTCCAAATTGTCTTAAGGTACAGTCCAATGTACAGTTTATTGTGAATAGGCCATCTTGGGGGTCACAGAGATATGGGTAATGGTCATGTCTTCATCTGAAAGAAAGAGGTACTTTTTTTGCCAAATGTATTTGACAAAATAATCTGGAGAACACAGATTGCTAGGACTTGGGCAGAAAGAAAATGAATAGGAATGAGACTGTAGAGGGTAGAGCCAGCAGAATGTGGGTGATGGTAATGGAGTGAGGAAAATGGACAAGGGAAGGGAGGAAGGTTTGACCTTGGGGAAAGACAATGCCAGAGACTGAAGTGAGGAATAGTGTTTGCAAGAGAGAGAAGGATGGGGGGTACGTTGGAATTTAGATGTGTGGAACTGAGAAGGGGGAGTTCAAGGATACAGAAAAGGGATTAGGGACTTTCCAGATTTTGACCTGTAGTTTATACTAGCAATCATACCAGTCCTGAAGAGGAAGACGTTGCAGATGCTGCAATTTGCCTCTTGTGCTCAAGGCTCTTTACTGTACACAAGGACATCAGTAAGATGATTGCCTTAAAATTGATTTGAATTTTCTAAATAGGTTTATTTGAGCCCACATACTTTTAAATTGAAGCTCTAAAGTTTAGAATACTGGTTGTAGACCTGATGGAACAGCAGTTGTGCTAGACCTATAAGTTTACAGTCATCTTACATTCACATGGTCTGACACTTTCAGTTGAGTTTCTTCTATTTCTGAAACTGTTTGGAAGTGCGTTGCATATCCCCTCTACCTTGCATGTTTCACAGACAATGTTGATGTATCAGCATTCGTAAGCAGGATTATTACAAATGTTGAACTTCAGGCATTCAGTGCATGATCTTGCCTGGTTTACTTCAGTAAAATGGCTCTGCAGGTTGTGCTACGGGTGAGATTAGAGGATATGTTTTGAAGGTTGGATGCAATGCCCGTTTTTTCTTTCCTCCTTTCCTTCCCTGTTCTCTGAAACATTCTTGCTATCTGCTAAATCAATCTGGTCTTTGGTCTCTGATACATAGTGTTCATTGCAATAGTGTTGTTAACTTCAGAAGTAACTGTTGCACTGGCATCTTGAGTTAGTCTTAGACTTTTTTTTTCTACAGTGGTACATTTCTTACTGCTTTTAAGCATTGTGGCATGGTGTGCAAAGTGAAACTACTTTCGCTTCTTATTTTGCAGCTCAGAGATTCTAAATGACGTAGTTGGTATGTGAGGATGCCAACAGGAAAGGGAAAATTGGGGAGAATAAGGACGCATAGAAGTAAGTGTGTGCTGCTGAAGCATGATTGTCTTCTCTTCATGGAAGAGTGAGGAAACAAATGGAAAGGAAGAGAAATAGGAATGTATATGGAGTAATTTTAAATGAATGTTTATTAGTGACATATTCATGCCAGATTCTCCCTACAGCGACATTCTTTTATACCGATGTTACTATCTGTTTTATATTTATTCTCTAAATTCTCCATGTGATAGTACTGGTAGTGGTTTGTTTCTTATAGAAAACATGAACTTTTCAGATTTGATGGCGCGGGCATGGCCATACCTTTTCAGTTTGTTCTTTCTCTGGTTGTGGTGACCCACTTCCCAAATGAACCTATGCTAGCATTTTGCAAGCCTATGGCATAACAAAATCTTTCCTCCCAATTTGGGACCTCTCTGGTGTGGCTCCTCTGGTTTGCTGCTTTGCTATATTGTACAGCCTACTCTGTTGAACGTACTATTTCCCAAGTTATCTCTCACTGTTTTAGTGCTAGACAACCAATATCTTGTGGCATTAAAATACTTGAATGCATGTCATACTTAAAATTAGTTTGAGAAAGCAGTAACTTGATTTTTATGACGTAAATTTGCTTCCAGTCAAAAGAGCTGGATGAAAAATGGGAACAGTTGAAAAGACACCCATTTATTCACATGCAGGTATAGCTCTGGCAATAGTAATCGAAGCTTTTCCATACAATTGCACTAGTGTTCTTCAAACTTTTCCGTTGGGGGTTAGAAGGTAGTCCAGCTACCAAGGCCCATTTTGTACAATTAATGTTGTAAGGTAGGGTTATCACATCGATTCACTTGGAACTGAGACCAAGGCTCTTCTTATGTAAGCTGCCAAATTGCTAGTAGGGCCAATTTTAAGTCATGGCTGATCTGATTTTTCTTCTTCTTTTTATTAAACCAGTGACCTAAAGATCAAAGGCTTTCTGTGTCAATTGATCAGAATTATTATAAGGAAGATTTCTTTGCCCAGGTGACTAAAACTAACAAGGAAAATTTGACCTTCAAGTTGGGTCTCCATAACACAGGTTTTCATTTCCAAAGAAATTGAGACCAATGCTGCAGCATATTTCCGAAGAACTTTTAGGAGATGCCATCATGGTGACTTGGTTATTCCTTCTTATGTCCCTCTTACTCTGTTGTTGCTTAGAGAAATGGTTCATTTAAGTATTTTGGGTGTCCTTCCTACCTGAGAAGCTATGTTGTGCTTCTTATCTCTGAGACTCATGTGCCTAGGCATCTTGTGGCTTGCTTAGTTTTTAAGAATGTGGCAGCTATTGAGGTTGTTTTTAAATCATAGATTGGACCTAATTTCAAACTTATGGTCATTTGTCATCTTGAAATGTTATTTCGCAGCAAACCTATCAATATGCCTGCAATAAAGTAACAAATGAACACAAAGGTGCAGAAGATCCTTTCCACAGTTAGATCCAAGCTGTATCAGATTTGATAAATTAGTGGTATACACATCTAATGTGAATGGCAGTTGTGTTTTTCTCTCATCCTTCTCTAAAGTCCCTTTGTTTTGCTGTATGGGACACTCCAAGGGAGATGTAAAAATAATCAGTGCACTGGCTTGAGGGGGGGGGGGGGAGGGGGTTGATGATGGAATCAGTGAACATGATAGCAATCTTTCTGTGACCTTCACAGAGTCTTCTTGTTTCAGAAGAAGTTTTCTTAATGTGAGGATAATAATTTCTTAGCATATCTGTCTTTGAAACTTTAGACTTCTGGGGGCAATAGCTGGACAAAGGTGGTTCAATCTATGTAGGATACATATCCACTGTTGGTGCAAGAGGCACAGTAAGATCTGCAGGATCTATCGTCTAGTGTTCTAGAAGGCTTTCCCTAGTAGGTTTGCCACTTAAATCTACTTTATAACCACAGTGTACACCTAAAGGTAGCATATGAACTGCCTTTTATTTTAGGCTTTGTCACATGATTTTGGTAGTTTAAAGAACAATTTCTAATAAACCACTCTCTTGGTCAAGATGATTATCTTATCAGAGTCTTCTGTATCTTGTTTTTCAGAAAGACAGTGATACTACAAATACACTGAACTCTGGCATAATTCAGATTAGAAGAGCTTTGAAGGCTACCTGTTACTTCTGGCACACAGGAAAAAATGCTTTTTTCTCTGAGTCATAAAAAAATGCTAAAGAATCATTATAGTAAAATGGTTCAAAGCATGTATGTGCAAGTAATTTAGCAGAGTAGTATTTTAATAGGGAATTTCAGCATCTTGGATTAAGAAAGGAAGTCTGTTTTGGAAGCCTGTAAATTAACCTTCTAGTAATGAATGAAACGTATTCGGTGGGTGTAAACTGGTGGCTGAGGTTTTAGCATATGCTTCATTTTCTGAGTAGTTGTTGTTTGTGCTCCTCACTTTTAACCTTGGTAAAGTGGTTTTTTGAGCAAAAAGTATTTGTTCTGGATTGGTTGATTCAGGGCACAGGAAAGAGCTATTTCTTGTCTGTAAATTAGTTTCTTTGTCTTAGATCCACCAATCCGGTTACCCCTCAAATTTAGGTGCTACTGGAGTTGTGGTAAGCTGTAGAGGTTGCCTTGTCTTTCTAACAGCCTTAGGAGTGCGTAATTGGGATTTCGTTCAAGAAAGAAGTAGGTACACCAAGCTGAAGATGATTGGCTGCTCTCTTTTGACAGACAAGTCTGAGAAGGAAACCCCATTCGAATCCCCATTCATTCTGGATTGGTGGATCTGGAGCTCAGAAACAAAGTTTCAGGTAAGAAATTACCCTGTACTATATCTTACTGCTTCTGTTTAGTTTCATTTGTCTGAAAATTCAACATCTGGCTTTCTGCATAATCTCCCAGAAAATATTAGAGGATGAAAAAATGTTGGCTATTGACTGTTTGTATTCAGTTTTTAAAATAAATATTCATGCATAACTTTTTAGCAAGTTGCTTTTGCTCATGGATACATTTTTAGAACAGACTACAGTCCATAAACTTTGTATCTGCTGGTGAAATAGGAAACAACATCTATGCAGGCATGGACTTCGAAAGTAGGTAGTTTACAAGATAACAGTTGGAGATAAAAATAGAGAGTATGGTTTTCTTGGGGTCTTTTTGGAAGGGTTGAAGTTCAGACGTTGAGGACCATTCTGAAGAAGCTTAGTATTGTAACAAGTAAGGCTTATCCTGTGATTTTTAACTGTATATTACCATGTGTTCTCTACAATTTACCATTGTTGTTTTATACAAGGAACAAATGTTTTTCTTTGTCTACAGTACAGTTTCTAATTGTGTGTGTATTTTGATAAGCTAAAACATGATTAGAAATCCTAATGTGGAGAGCACTTGGTGTAGGACATTTGAAAACACTTTATGAAAACTTCCACAACTCATAGACACAGGTCAGCAGGGACCACTATGATCTAGTCTGACCACCTGTATAATGCAGGCCACAAAACCTCACCCACCCATTTCTGTAATAAACCTATGACTGAGTTATTAATGTCCTCAAATCATGGTTTAAATACTTTAAAGTACAGAGAATCGACCAGCAACTGAACTGTGCCCCATTCTACAGAGGAAGGCAAAACGGAAAGTTACACTTAGAATTTAGCTAGATTATAAAATTCAAATGAGCAGTTTTAATGATTGGCTTTCATGAGCAATTTTTGGCGAGTTGCATCAGGTTGATTTTACAGTAGACTGTGAACAAATTGCATTTGCTCAATTGTAGTTTTCTATAGTATGCTCCTACAGTGTAGTGACCGAATAGATTTCTTTTTTCAGGGAGGTGGAAGTATCTCTAAAAGACTGCAGTAATAGAGTAGGGTTTTTTTTAAAATTCCTGGGGAAGTAGGGAGTGTGTGTAGTATGGAGGAGTGAGTCTATTTAAGTACACAGGAGATTATTGGACAGAAAAAGGTCCTGGACTTAAGTTAACAGAGGGCCATCTAGGTCTTTTTGCTATCCTGCCATCCAGCTTTACTCTCAGTTAAATTAATGGACTTATCTTGACAAGATATTCCATATATTTCCAGTGCTCTTCAGCCTCTGTCCTTTCATATGCAACAGAATTCTTATTGATTATAACACTAAATTCAGTGTGTTGAGGACAACATCCTGCATTAGTTTTTCTGAGTTGCCCATTTTCTGTATTTTTAGATTTACATCTGCTTTAACCATAACTATCTTCCTAATTTTGATACTTCAGGGCATCTCAGTGTGTTCTCTTCTGAAGAGAATCATTACTTGTATTTAAAACAAAACTTAAGATACCATTATATTAAAAATAGATTAAATTTTGTCCTTAGATCTTGTTACTCTGGTGTGATATTTCTCATTTTTTCCGAATTATACACATTCTTTGGTCTGTAGTTTTCTTGTGTATTTAGGTTCAAAAGTGTAGCTGGAGTTAACATATTAAAACAAATGAATACTTTCCTTAATGGCACCTGCAGCTTTTGGGTTTCATTTTATTTTGGCTGCCTTAGATTTTATTTGGTTAGAAGGCTGTTACGTAAGTTAAGTTGTCATGGGATAAAAGGGAAGGTCCTTTCATGGATTGAGAACTGGTTAAAAGACAGGGAACAAAGGGTAGGAGTAAATGGTAAATTCTCAGATTGGAAAAGGGTAGCTAGTGGTGTTCCCCAAGGGTCGGTCTGGAGAAAGGGGTAAATAGTGAGGTAGCTAAGTTTGCAGACGATACTAAACTACTCAAGATAGTCAAGACCAAAGCAGATTGTGAAGAACTTCAAAAAGATCTCACAAAACTAAGTGATTGGGCATCCAAATGGCAAATGAAATTTAATGTGGATAAGTGTAAAGTAATGCACATTGGAAAAAATAACCCCAACTATACCTATAATATGACGGGGGCTAATTTGGCTACAACGAGTCAAGAAAAAGATCTTGGAGTCATTGTGGATAGTTCTCTGAAGATGTCCGTACAGTGTGCGGAGGCGGTCAAAAAAGCAAACAGGATGTTAGGGATCATTAAAAAGGGGATAGAAAATAAGACTGCAAATGTATTATTGCCCTTATATAAATCCATGGTACGCCCACATCTCGAATACTGTGTACAGATGTGGTCTCCTCATCTCAAAAAAGATATTCTAGCACTAGAAAAGGTTCAGAAAAGGGCAACTAAAATGATTAGGGGTTTGGAGAGTGCCTCGTATGAGGAACGATTGAAAAGGCTGGGCCTCTTCAGCTTGGAAAAGAGGAGACTGAGGGGGGACATGATAGAAGTATATAAAATTATGACTGATGTGGAAAAAGTGGACAAGGAAAAGTTGTTTAAATACTCCCATAATACAAGAACCAGGGGTCACCAAATGAAACTGATAGGTAGCAGGTTCAAAACAAATAAAAGGAAGTTCTTCTTCACACAACGAACAGTCAACTTGTGGAACTCCTTACCTGAGGAGGTTGTGAAGGCTGGGACTATAACAATATTTAAAAGGGAACTGGATAAGTTCATGGTGGCTAAGTCCATAAATGGCTATTAGCCAGAAAGGGGTTAAGAATGGTGTCCCTAGCCTCTGTTTATCAGAGGATGGAGACGGATGGCAGGAGAGTGATCACTTGATCATTGCCTGTTGGGTTCACTCCCTCTGGGGCACCTGGGCACTGGCCACTGTCGGTAGACAGATACTGGGCTAGATGGACCTCTGGTCTGACCCAGTACGGCCTTTCTTATGTTCTTATGACAGAAGGAAACTTTCAGGCTAACCTTAGTTTGTGAAATATTTGGCTTTGTTTGAAATTGGATATGATTATATATCATGTTTTTATTTTGAGGGTAGCGTCTCATATACCTCAGTGGATGAAGCTAGTGTAGAATTACAATGGGAAATATCCTGATGGCATATTTGATATTCATAATCTATTCTTTTAAAATCATGAAAATTCATTAGTGAGCCTGACATGATTTTTGAAAAAATGAAGAAATCAAAATGAGGAAACTATATTTTTGGTTGCCTCATACAAACTATTTACAATAAAAATGAATCAGAAAATGACTGACTCTTGCAAATTAAGAATACTTCAGTCACTTGGATTTTCATACACATTGGCTTGTATGAAATTTAGTTCAATTTTTGAAAGCTAAAAAAGGACTCTTCCTATTGAAGTAAGTTTCTACTTGCTGTGTAATGTTAACCACATATAGAAGTGTTTGAAGGTTTAGGACCAAAGTTTTGCCCAGTTTTTAAATTTTGTAAAAATAAGTGTTTATAAAACACAAGACCAGTGAAAATGCTTTCACAACCTTTTAAAATTACAGTGTTTATTTGGAAACTCGTATATTGCAGCACTAAGAACCTGAAAGTGAAACTGTGTTCTTTATAATGTGTTAAACCTAAGCACATGTTAAATTATACCCCATCTTGTGTGCGCTGGACTTTTATAACATACTAGTTATCCAATATTAGCTAGAATGGTGTTTCTCAACCTTTTTGATATCAGGGACCAGCTTCCTATACTGCGTCAGGGAGATCTCAGGAACTGGTGCTTGTCCATGGGCTGGTCGTTGAGAAATACTATGTTAGAACTTTCTAGCAAATATTAAGTCTTAACATAGACAAGCCCATTGATGTGAGAATCTCAGCCTGCTTTTTAATTCAAAGCATAACTTCTAAGACCACCTTCAACCACAATTTTTTAATTGCCTAACTGCTGTGCAAGTCAGCCTTTGCTAGGTCACCTGCCAACTCCCCACTTCCACTTTCTATGTTTCATCTTGTTTCTCTGACTTGGTAGCCTGTTAGCATGATAGGCAGCTGACAGGTACGTGATACCGCTCTTTCTGTTGTGTGAGAGGAGAAAATAAGGTACCGCTTTTCATTTTGTCCACCCAAAAAGGCTATTTTAATGTCACATAGAAGATTTTGCCAGTCTAGAAAGGAACATAACTTCCTTGCATTTTCAAAACTCAGTTGGAGTTTGGGTGTATGTGCATGAGGGAAAGTAAGTTTAATGTAGATTTACTATATGCTGGGAAATATAGCTTTGTCTCAAGAATATGCTTAGTGATACAGATGTAATTGTATTAATGTTTTATTTGGTAACCCCTTTGGATCCTCATGAAAACAAGATATTGCATCTCATGACGCTTATCCAAATGAACAAATTAAAATGGAGTAAGTGTTTTTTTTTTTTTTTATGCTCAAGGAGAAAAGCACTTAAATCTCTCCTCCCCTGAACTTGTACTCCTTTTGTGGAAAAAATGGGACTGCAGTATTAATCACCCTTCTGTGAATTCGTATTGTTTGTGTAGAAGAACTGTTTGGTAATGGGGAGAACTTATCTAATATGTCAAATTACTTTCCATTTATGGCTTACTTTAACTAATTTATTAATGTTTTGGTAAGAATCTTCTCAAAGTGAAAGGAAATTCTATACAGATTTTGAATGACCATTTTGAAGCTGTATCACTGGGTTGAGTTGTGAATACTGCCATTTGGCTTAATTAGACTATTTAATGGAAGAGAGACTCAAAGGTAACTTTCTTCAATCTTTTTTAGCATTTTAATCAACAAAGGAGTGACCAACACTTTCACAAAGAAGTCTTTAAGAGGAATTTGGTTGGTTGCAACAGTATAGATATGCACTGAAACTTATTCTTAAAGTGTTTGTTAATCTCAAGTACTAAAATGGAAAGTAAATTGACTCTTGTGCAGAAAGAGCTTTCTTGACTTGTGAATGAAAGGACAAGGTAACTAAATGCACTTTGAGTTCAACTAGACTTTCATTTTATAACATGCATTTTGTATTCACGTGTTTTGGAAATACTGTAAATGTAGTAGTCAGGCTACATTTGGTTTAGAGTGTAGACAGTTAGGCCTGTTTATGGCATAGGTGGGGATTTGATGCTACTATCCCCAAAAATACTTTCTGGGCACCATAAGAAGAAAACTTGGTTTTGATATAAAAGGGGGAAGAGGTACTGTTGGTCTGATATACATTGTTTTGCATTTTAGAGCTTTTAATACAAATAGGATTCACAAAACAGCCTGAAGTTTGTGTGTATTTAAGTGTGTACACACACACACACACACACACACACACACACACACACACACACACACACACACACACACACACACACACACACACACACACACACACAGAGCATCTTTATCAAACCAAACCAAGCTGCCATTTGTGAGACGTGGTTACTCATATTACATCCAAACCACACACTTCATTTCTACCTAATATTCACAACTTATAAACATACTTTTCTGATAGAATTTGCACTCTCCCACCACATGCAAATCTTCCAAATACTTGTTCTCAGTACCTACTAGTTCTGCTTATGACTATATTGAGTGAGGCACATAAGATAAAAATGCCAAATAAGGTCTGCATGACACCACAGCTAGCTGATGGGGATCGAGTGTGCTGTGCAGGTGGTGACTACTCCCTGTTGAGAGCAAAGTGCTGAAGTCCCTTGGATAGCATTATTACATTACAATTTATGCTGCTGTTCTGCTTTTTTGGGGAGGCCGGGACCAGAACCTAAATTAAAATTTGATTTGTGATTGTGGAATTTTCTTCAGCAATGGTCATAATGTCTTCGATTCACTAGGAGAAGCTTGCTTTTCAATGTCCCTTGTAAGAGGACTATATTTAGACTACCATTGAAGATGTCCTCTTTCTATCCCAGACCTAGAATAGCATTTTATATTGCAACAGTTAACTTATGAATCTTAATATTCCAATTCCGAGTGCTAATGCACTAAAGATTAATAGAGGCAGCTCCAGTTCCAGTGCTGCGGCTAAATCAAAGCAAACTGAACTGCACTAAGGTACAGAAGACTTTGATAACATATATTTCTTTTATATCAATAAAACTAGGAAAATGAATGCTTAACTGTTCCTACTGTAAATTAATGTTGCAAATATGAATCACTTTCTGGGGAAACCAAAATACTAGTTACTGATTGACTAATTGGCACAAGAGGATGAGTTAGGGATGGCATTTCAGACTCTGGCTTTAAATGGAACTCAACATAGCGTAAGGAACTTCTGGTTTAATTTTCTTTCTTATACTAAACTGTAGAAGAAACCGTCCTAGAATGTGGATTGTGTGTGTTTAGACAGTTCATATATCTCTAGCTTAAAAAAACCCCTCCAAAACTCTAAAAATGAGGTAGTAGGTTTTAGCTACTTTTTAAACCTCATTTGATTTATTGTATCTTTATCTTTCTATCATTCTAAAATACCAAAAGCTCATGTCCAAATTGAACTAAGTCAGCAGAATCTCAGTTTGAAAGACAAAGCTCTTCTTTTTGGTATAAAAAGCAAATGGCCAAATCCCTAAATATATTTTGGCACTCTGGTTCTGTGAGAGCTTAATTGATTAAAATGTGTAGTTTAAAAATATCATTCCCAGGTTGGGACCTTCAATGCCAGGTTTTATCCAGTAGATAATTTTTATAATACTCATGAAATACTATAATTCTTTTATATTGAATAAAAATATAGATACCCTTAACTGTGGCAGCATAATGTTATCACTGTTGGATACAGAATGAATATTGGTTACACTGTTGGACACTCTTTTATATAGAACTTTCCTTGAGCTATCCTAGAGATTGTTGTACAATACATTGATGTTAGTCACAACTGAATGATTTAAAAAGTTTCAGAAACATTCTGAACTCCCACTTTTAGATGAATTTTAATTTTTGACTTTTGAATCCAAAGGTTTCTTGACTTGGAGAGTTCTTTAGAAAAAAAAACTAAAAACAAAATAGCAACAGTGTACGCATATAAGTGCTCTGAAACTGTTGGTGCCCTAAGCAACAAACTTACATGGGAATCAGTTTTTTTCCTCCCCCTTAAGGATGTCACTGACAAATTATGGTCTATGTGGAAAGAGAGAAAATTCCCACATCACGAATCATTATCTCAGGAGTCCTCACTGCCCACCTTTCAAGACATTACTCATAGACTATAAGGTCAGAAGGGACCAATATGATCATCTAGTCTGACCTCCTGCATAATGCAGGCCACAAAAACTCACCCCCCACTCCTGCAATAAATCTCTAACCTTTGAATGAGTTATTAATGTCCTCAAATCATGGTTTAAAGACTTTAAAGTACAGAGAATCCACTAGCAAGTGAGCCATGCCCCATGCTAGAGAAGAAGATGAAAACCCCCCATATTCCTTGCCAATCTGCCTTGGGGGAAAATT
Organism: Pelusios castaneus; assembly: GCA_007922175.1. Classification (NCBI taxonomy): domain Eukaryota; kingdom Metazoa; phylum Chordata; order Testudines; family Pelomedusidae; genus Pelusios; species Pelusios castaneus. The sequence goes on along the minus strand of ML685860.1, from coordinate 3,992,814 downwards.
CCTTCCTGATCCCAGATATGGCGGTCAGTTAAATCCTGAGCATGTGGGCAAGACTTACCAGCCAGGCACCCAAAAAAGAATTCTCTTTAATAACTCAGAACTGACTGCATCTAACGTCCCCTCTCAGGCCACTGGCATATCCACCACCAAGTCAAAATCGGTCAATTGCCAAACTAGGCCATCCCATCATATCATCCCCCTCCATAAATTTATCCAGTCCTATTGTTTGTTGAAATAGGTCATAGGGCAGCAAACACTTCTATAGATAACCTAATTTTATATTTAAGAAGTTAAATATTAAGATCTTGAGGTGTCCTTTCTGGTGTCATAGCCAGATTAGTTGATTATTGTTTGTAGGAGGCTAACTAATTTTAATCATAATAAAATGAATGTTTGTGATCATCTTAGGAACATGGGACTTCTGAAAGATCAGAACAATGGTTTAGCAATGCCTTTTTCTGTGTCTGATAGTGATCTATAACTGATGCTTGAAGAACAGTATTGAGGAAAAAGGAGCAACTCTTAGGCCCTACGACCCCTGAATAAAATAATTCACCTGGACAATTGTGTGACAGTATACTTAAAAATGTGTGACTTCCTGTACAGTCACCCCACACAAAGATTATTGGTTTGTGCCTTGAAGCCTGAGATTTGATTAGCCTTATCTTAGCCTGCTTAACTCCAAATATTGGTTATAACATTAGTTTGTTATAAATGCATTTGCAGTTTGACTGTGATCATATGGCCACGAATTATGCAGATGGCCTGTAACATGTCAAGTATTCTCCTTGAAGCTTACATTTTTCAACCCCTAATTTTGAATGACCTTTAAGCATAAAAGGGTCTAACCAGTTTCTATTGTTGCTTCATAATAGGTTTTAATAGAATAGTTTATCAAACTCATCTCCTTTCCATCTAGCATCCTTAGTTTTTCCAGTCTCTCCTCTTGTAAGTCTTGCATACTTTTAACCCCTTAGGTTGCTCTCTGGAGCGTTGGAATTATGCTAGTAGCATGAACCGGTATTTGTTTATTCACAAGCCTAATTTGACTCAACTGTGAAATTTTCCCCAGACAGCCTAGCCAAAGATCCTGTTTAAATATGCAGCATCCCTGCTATTGTGTTTAATGTCTCGGGTAGAGCAGGCTCATTGTTGGAGATTTTGGGGTGCATTTAACTGTTTTTAATAAGTGTAGTGCTATACTGTCTGAGCACCAAATAGAAAATTAATAGTTGCCATTAAGTATGTCCAGGATGAACTCTGCTCCTTATCCCAGAAAGGAATGTTTACTTTTTTTTTTTTTTTTTTTTTTTTTTTAAATTACATCTCCTTTGTCCTGTGATGGGACCATCTAAAGACACGCACAAATATTTCACTTGCAATATCCTGTTTGATTAGGAAATCTTATGTTTGAAGCTATCTAATGTACAGCAAAGCACAATGCTGCTATAGCTAGGAATCTCATTTTTTCCTTTATAAATCCCTTTGTTTTGGAGTTTATAACACCGGAAGAAGTAGTTCCCATTTGACTTAAACTTGGTATGAAAATAAATGTTTCTGACCAGTGGTTTAGCTAAACTGGAAAAGTTTGTCAATTACACATGGCTCTTCAAAGTTTCAGTGTATTTCATGCATTTAACTAGAGCACTTTACAAATACAAATGTTGTAAATGATCTAGAAACTGGATTGACTTTCTTCAAATTGAGACTAAAGTGACCAAACTTTGTATTGTACTGAAGTTCACAGACTTGCTTTAATAATAACATATAGTGACATGTTTCATTACATTTAAGTGTACATTGGTAAATATGCCAAAAATCAATATTTGAATTGCGTTTTTCCCCTTATAGAGGATCAGATAAGTAAACCACTAAGTAAGCAGCACTGGGATAAAAACCCTATGACACTGGGGCAGCTGACTCAGGCTCATGGGGCTTGTCCTGAGGGGCTATACAATTTCATTGTAGACTCTCAGGCTGGAGGTCAGGCTCTGAGACTCCATAAGCAGGGAGGGTCTTAGCGCCTAGGCTCCAGTGGGAAGCTGAATGTCTACACTGCAGTTACATAGTTCTGCAGCCTGATCCAGCTGATGAGGGCTGCTGGACTTGAGTGTGGGTCTATTATTGTGCAGTTTAGGTGAACCCAAAGAGGGAATTTTACCAATCTATCTGAAATTTTTCTGAAAAGCCATTAAGCCAGAGAGTTGAGGTCAGGTGAACTGCAAACATATGTTAAGTTTAAGATCCTACGTCTTTATTAGAATGAATGTTTGCCGTTTTAAGGATTACAAATTTTTATTCTAAATTACTTTTGAAAATTTTCATTTACTTGCAACTTTTTTCTGAGATTTGGATTCTGAGCTTCCCCTGCTATAGCCAGTGAATCACTTAGAACAGTTCAGGGAGTGAAATTTTAGAGGGGGAGTACGTCAGATATTGCAGGGCAAAGATAGACCTCCTGACCTCAAGTATGGTAGGCAAGTGAAAATCACCTTTTTCACATTTTAAATTATGAACTTTCCAATAACTAGATACAAGATTATATGATTATTCTTGGGTATTGGAAGCAAAATTATTTTAACTTATTTGGAGTAGTTGTGTCTATTAATCTTAAAGATATAAATGAGATGTATGCACCCACTCAGTCATAACTTTCCAGGCACAGCCCAAAGATATTTAGGCTCATAGAGTAAAAGAGAGGATTTGAGTAATTTTTGATATTGGCCATAATTGTAATATTTTTGGCCTTCATAGTTTTTCTTATTTTTAACACAGTTAAGGGTTTTAATCATGATGGAAAAACAAGGGAAATTATTAGAAACTATTATTTTAACCTCTCCTCTTGCGCTGTATCCCCCTCCTAAATACTGGCACAGTAACTGCTTTGCAAGGGTTTTAATCTGTGTGTCCTGTGCAGCTTTTACTTAGATGTACAAACTGATTTGGGAGCTTTTTAATGCATTTGACTTGGTGTTTGTAATACAAACTAAATAGGGTACTTGTGAATGTGAAAAGCCATTGAAAAATAGGACTGTGCCAACCGTAGAGTTGGGCTTATCTGCTGCTCAGTAGAGAATAACTGAATCCATGTGGATTACTAGATCTGTATCTTAAGAGTGCCACTAAATCTGCAAACTGACCCTCTGAAATATGGCATTATGAGATGCCAAAGTTTTGTGTAACTTCCATGCCACATGTCCATTAGTTTGCAAGTAAAAAGACTCTTTTAACCACCAGTGCCAACTACTTGGAATCTGAGAGATGAACTCTGTTCTTTTTGGCTTGTCATTACCATGAATCTTCCCTCACTTATACCTGTGGTGCAGTACTATTTTTTCCAGTAACTCAATGAGTTATAACTGAGAGTAGAATTTTGACCTGCAACTTATATTTTTGTTAAGAATAGTATTTATATTTGAGAGAAAATAAAATTCAGCTCTCTTCTTGGGCTTCTTTTTTATTAGAACATGCAGTCACATTAGAACATGACGTAGAGTGGTTGTATTAACTAGCATGATATTTAAAGGGGACTTTGCAGTCCAGTGTAGACAGGTGCAAGTTGTGTTTGACATAGTCAGATACTCATGGGTGAACCTAGAGTGACTGGAAGTCTTGTGTAACATACCATGTTAATTTAACCCAGCTCCTCAAGCTTGTATTCTAATGACCCCTCTTTTTTAGTGAAGATAAGTACCTAGTCCTGTGTCCTAGAACAATAGCAAAAGTTTCTTTTTAAAAAAAAAAGTAAAAATGTACAGACAAAAAGTATGACTGACTGAATACACACATGAAGCAGATTGATTAAGAAGGTGCCACTTTTCTGTAGTCACTTTTCTGACCATAACAGTCTTCTGAACTGATTCAAGAGTAGAATATGTTGAACATACACAGTACCAGAATTGTCACAATTTATTTTAGGCTAAAATTTTCAGGTAGGTGCTAGTTGTGAGCAATTGGGAATGGGAAAACCAGCTCATTATCCTTCTTTTGACAAGCTAGTGTATTCTAAAAGAATCTTTAGTAGCTATTTTGCTATTGGCCCCTATTTGTTGGTTAACATAGAAGTAAACAAATACATATCCACTTGAACATACTAATGAGTTGCCTGCATTAAGTGATTTGTTGTGGCATCTAACTGCTTCTTCTCTTCCTTCCTTTTTGTCATCCTGCAGTGTTCTGTGCCAAGGTCTTTGTGGCTAGGCTGCTCCAACCTGGTAGAGAGCATGTGCGCACTGAGATGCCTGCAGAGCATGCCCAGTGTCAGATGTCTCCAGGTGCCTTTCTTCTTTCTTGTTGTAAATGTGTTATGCGTATACTGTGAACATTGTTAAACTCTCTCAGGGCTCTGTTTAATCAAATTGTTAAGTCTGCTAAATGTTTTTTGTGCATCCTTCTAAAATCTTCTACCTAACTATTTTGTAGAAGTCATTAAGAGGGCTCTGTGTGAAGTTGATTATTTTTTCAGTGGGGGGCGGTGAGCTTTTGTGTTCATTGCCTGAAGTTGTAATTCAAATAGTATAGTTGTGCATGTTGCCTGTTACATTTTGCTTTTTCATTTTTGGTTTTTAATATAGTTGTGCAATAGTCCTGGTTACGTCATTGCCAATTCCTGAAAAAACTAATTTGCAATGTCTTAAATGGTCAATGACGTCATTAAGTTGCTACCACCATTGTGCATGTTTGAATGCAGAACAGTTTTGTTAGCACTGAGTCCTGGAGCTGTTTGACTTGCATATTTAAGTAGTTCTTGATTTTAAAAATGGTAATGTTGTAAGGATGGGAGCGTCTTATAAGCACAAGAGCACTAAATCTCAATTTTTTTTCTTAATTTGTAGTAAATGGTGTAAATCAAACCTGACTAATTTTTAGGCAGTGATGGGAAAAGGTAGAATGGCTATTTCCAATTGTTTGGGCAGAGCATGTTTACAAAATAGCAAATTAAAGAAAAGTAGTATGTGTGGTTTTTGGGATGAGTGAAATGTTTGAATCCAGAAGGGGAACGTAGCTTGGAAAATAATACAGAGCATCTTTAGTAATTTTGTATAATATTTTCTTAAGAACTATACACTAATACATAAAATGTTTTACAGCACAAATTTATATTACCAGTATCTCTCCTCTAGCTATATTAAAAATCAAACAATAGCAGAGTTCAGTGGTGCAACCTAGTTCATGTGCACAGGAATTTTAAGCGTGTAAGGAATTGCTTTTGTGAATCAAAGTCTTCGCAGTTCAGATTTTGTTTGAATTTAAGTGACCTGACCAACTGTAGACTTCCTTTAGTGAAAAAAGTCTCTGAAAACGAGACTTATTGCAAGAAACCAGCCTTTTTAGTTCTGGCATATTAGAGATTCTCATATTAAGGTTTAAATCAAAATGATTCTATCTCAAAATACAAATGTAACCAACAGGAAAACTTGAAGTATTGCTTTCTTTCAGAAGACTTGTGTTTTGAAAGCATTGCTAGTAAACCAAGTGTAAAAGTAAGAGAAATTTCTTCCCTGCTGCATGTGTAGGGATGAATAGCATAATCCAAGATGAATTAACATTGTAAAACCTAACCGAAGATTAACTGAAATGGACATTCCAATCCATAGTGATTTGGTGCCTGGATTGTTGTATTCATGATCTGGCATTAATACAAGCTTATTTCCACCCTGTCTCACACCTATGAATCCGACACACCCCAGAAGTAGGAGGAAATTTTTTTATTGTAACAGAAAAGGAGAGTTTAACAGCAGAGGTTCTCAATTTTTCTACGTGGGACTCCCAAATTAACAGTATTTTTTTTTTGTCAAGGCCATTGTCCTTTAGTTACATCCATGCTCCTTTGTGGCTGCAAAGTATTGTAGAATTTGGTTCACAGCAAGAAATCATGGTTTTGTGAGGGAGCTGGTGAACAATGTTGAGGGAGATGAAATCTGTGTGGTGGTATAAGGTACTGATGAGTTCTGTGGCCCAGTAATGTTGTGTGAAGGCTTTTTAAAAGGTGGTGCTGAGAAGGGCTTGGGAAATGGTTGACTGCTATAAGTAGTGGGGCTGAGACAGCTGCCTGTGTACTACTTTTCAGTGGTATTCCTTGGAGCAGAGTGCAGTATGGGAGAGGAGAAGGTGATAAAGCTCCTCCTCTTTCCCTTAATTCTCTAAGAAGCAGGTGAACAAGTGACTCTGGATGATGTCACAAGTGTCACCCTCCTGACCAACTTTGAGAAGTCTTGAGTTTCAGAATGGCAGGGTTATCTGAAGCAACACTACTTAAAAGGTTTAGCAGGTACCAGTTTACTGGGCTGCAGATCTCAAGGAGAAACTGTTGCGGGATCCCCACACAATTGCAGAAGTAAATTTTCAGAAATACAGCCAATATAGCTGATCTTGTAAGTTCAAATCACGTTTTTCCACCCGGGTTTTACGCCCATTCACTCGTAACATCCATAAGATTCAGATATTGCAAGACATTCTTTACCATTGAATCTCAAATAGCTTCAAAGCTATCAAAACCTATTTTGTAATCAGCTCTCTAGAAATTTCAGTATCAATCAGTATGTTCAGAAAAATCAACTTAGACATGTGTTCCCCTAATTTAATTTTTATTACAGTGATTCATAATCTCAATACAAGAATGGGAATGAGATGTCCAATGTATATCATTACTAGTAAATATATGTACAAAAGATAAATAAAATCTGAGCTATTACTAGATGACCTTTACATAGTATCATCTGACATCTAGAGCCTATGATATGCTAAAACAACTAGAGTCCTGTGGCACTTTATAGACTAACAGATTTTCTTTGGCATAAGCTTTCGTGAGCTATAACCCACTTTGTCAGATGGATGGTATGCTATAAATTCTACAGGTAGAAGTTTAGATTCGAGGAGACTGGGCATTACCTTATGTGCAGTACATTTATTATAATGGACACTTTGGCTGTGTTTTGTTTTAAGCTAATGTTCACTACTAAGGAGCATGTTATGAAATATCCTGTATAGTGCCACAGTGGAATCTGGCAGTCTGTGCTATGTGACTGAAGTGACATCATATAATTATCCAAGATACTTATCTGTTATGTCAGGACGTATTTCGTGAAGCACTTTTCTCAAAATTTTTGATGTTTTGTGTGTGTGAGCTCTGATTACTTTTGTCCATGTTAATTTTAGCTGCCATTTCAAATAATGGTTACGTGTAATTGCAGTGAAACATTGGTATCAGTGTCAGGGTGTGTTAAGTATCAATTAGTCTTAGCAGATGGCACTAATAAGATCCAGTAATGCATGAACGTTCAGATTCCATTTCCACTGATGGGATTGTTGTGAAGTTGACCAGAGGGTCAGCATTCTATGCAGGGATAGAAACGTTTTTACAGTGAGTGAGCCCTGTAGAAATTCCTCCCTGGCATTAGTCTTGTATGTTTACAATTCCTACGCGCTGTAGAAATTCCTCCCTATCATTAGTCTTGTATGTTTACAATTCACTCACTACCTTTCTGTTTTGGATGAGCTTTGTTGACAGTTTGCACAGAAAGTGAATGGTGTAATTTACTGGTAGCTGACAATATTTGTCATGGTCCTGGCCATTCCTATTTGACCCAAAACATACATTTTTAGAAAAGCCAGTTTTTACAAAATCATGACCAGGGCTGAGCATCTATAGATTTAAACAAAACAAAACAAACCAAACCAAACAACGTCCCCCCCCCCCACACACATCCACACAAACACGCAGGGAAGTTACTGTAAAGAAATAATTCCCCTCTGGAGTCTTTAACCCAAATACTGCCATACTGGGAATCTGAAAGTGAAGCTGAATTTGTTTTGTTTATTCTCAGATGATAGCAGACACATTACTTGTTGTTCACTGTAGACTGGATATTTCTAGGCTGGATTTGTTTTAAGTGAACATTGATTTAAACAATTAGATTATGTAGCAGTGCTTCATGTCCCTGTAGGACAAATAAAAGTAGGGCAATGACTAACTGCAGTTTCAGAAGGGGAATTAAAAGGTCCCTTCATTCACTGATGCATCAGGATTTAGATAGGTGCTTCTTGTTGGCATTGTATGTACAAATACCACCTGTACTGGTGAGATCAAAAATCAGAATGAGGAAGATGCGAGTACTCAGTGGCTTGGAATTTAAGAATGACTTCAGTGAGTCCTTGTTGAATCTTTGACCTTTTCAAATTGTGTAATGCTTCAAGAGTAAAGTATGATCAGATTAAAAGCTGAATCCTGAGATTAGATTTACTTTTATCTTAATTTGCATAATGAGAAATGACAGTATTCATAAAATTAACCAGAACCTCTTAGAATCCAGCTATAGGATTTGTCCTCTGAAATCAGTGGATTGGATATAATACTCCAAATGAGAGCTGACCATTTTGTTCATCTATTTGTTGTGTTTTTCATCCAGGCTAATTTCTTGTTTTTAATTGTTGCTGCATGCTAGTCAGGCATCTTTATTCTGTCATTGTGGATGCTGCAATCCAATTCTAAATCAATCAGTGTACATGAGAAATTATTTTTGCCAACTTACTTTTCTTTTGCATTTTTGCAGGCTGAACTCTGTAACATGTTGTTATTCTGTCGCTCAGTACATTTAAAATAATTTGGGAGTCTGTCACATTTACTAACTGAAACAGTGTCGTCTGGTGCTTATAATTAAAATGGGTTTATTAGAAGTGACTAATGTAAGTACTTGGTTGGCCTTATAAATATTGGTGCCCCATATTTTTGACCATTTTAAATGCTAAAAAAATAGTTTGACCCTTCCTCTAAAGAGCTTGTCAGAGGCATGATCCTGGGATTGAAACCAAACGTGGGCCATTGCATCTGTGCAAAACCCATTGACTCCAGTTGTTCCTCTGGCATGGATTTGATTGCAGTGCTCAGGACCTAATGAGAGAGAAGTAGACGTTACCTACTTGTTTTGAGACTCTGGTTGTATAACTTAGTAGTTAATGCAAGAACATTCATAATTTTGGGAATTTATCTTTTAGTCTTGTTGCTTACCATCCAGTGTGAGGAAAAAGCTGTTGCCATGTTTCACCAAAGCCATGCCCGTGCATTGTAAAGGGAAAAATATTGTGTACTATTATATGAAATAGAAAATTGAGCTATAATTATTTTTTTTTAAAAAAAATCCCTAACTCTACAAGGGATAGAACAACAGCAGAAAACATCATAAATATTCAGATTTCACTGGTTTGTCAGGTAATATATTTTCAGAGTAGTAAGAACTGGTCAAGTAAGAAAAACAACACTAAACTATTAGATCACTTTTCCTTCCCATTCCTATACTCATCAGTGCATCTGCACACAAGGAGTGGAAAGTTTAATAAGTGCTTATGAAGGCTAAGCTTACTAGCCATGATCAGAGAAGAAATCCTAGGGAGTCCAGTGTCTGTGACAAGCAACTTGCCTCTCCAAGATTCCAGAAAGGGGAATGGGATAGGATCCTGTCTGGGGACTCAGTATGGCCCAGGTCAGGTGCTTCAACTTCTGTATCAGCCTCCAGTTTCTCCATATATTATCCCTACCACGGGGGATTCTCCAATACTGCACCCCTGCCCATACCTTCATTTTTGGGTTTTCCACCTCTGAGAATAGCTTGTCTGCCTCACGATGAGACAATGAGTCCTGTGGGTGGTTGTGATGGCCGGAACTATAGTTTCAAAAAAGAACTAAAATTCATAGAGGGCTGATCGATCAGTTAACCAAGATCATCTAGGATTCAGCCTCCTGTTTGGGGTGATCCTAAGGAGGGGAAGCTTGGTGGATCACGCCAACATTACCCTGTTTAGTATTACAGTCCCGGTTCCCCCAAGCTCTACAACAGGTCAATGTTAACGAGAGGATATTGGGCTTGACGGACCTTTGATCTGACTTGATATGGCAATTTTATGTTCTCTGCTAATAAAACTTTCCCAAGCAGCAGGAGAATAAAACTAGCATAATTCTTGTCAGTTTCTTTGGTGCCCAAGGGGGTTGTAAATATCCATGAATTTGGGAAAGGCCCATTGGAAAGTTTTAACAGCAGTAACGGGTATTGGAGAAATTTAGCTGTGTTGTTATAAAGATGATGCTATATTGATTTATACTTAGTTCCCATTTGGATGTTTTCTATACTGTGGTAAGGGCTAAGTGGATTATTAAATTCAGTAAAAGCTGGTTCTTCCCAGGTAAAGCTTCCTACTTGCTCTAAGCAATTGAGTTTTTGAAATATTAGGATTTTTTTGTATTTAATATTATACCCATGTATTTTGTAAAGCAAATGAAGGTTTAGTAATAAGAAACTCCAGCACCATCACTGTTAAAACAGGAAGTGGAAAGAGTCTGCCTTTTGTTAATTAACTGTGCAATTTAATATTCAGTTGCTTAAGTGCCATTCTGGTATTCTTTCATCATAAAAATGGCTTCTCAAAATCATAATTTGGTATTTGTATCCATTATTCAAACACGAAATGTTAGTGCAAAGAATGGAATTCTTCCACAGATTCATGCTAGCTGATATTCTTTCAGTTCTAAACTGAATACTCAGCCTTTCATTTGTGGCAGTCAATGTTTTATGAACTTTGTCTCACACCACACCTTTATGTTATCAGACCAATTTTTAAACAGACCAGCTGAGGCAGAGAGGTTAGGCGGCTTGCCTAAAGATATACAGTTAAGTAGTAGGTAGGGAACAGAAACTAAGCTTCATGACTCATTCTCTTGCCCTGTCATTATAAACGCTGCTTTCCTTGAAATCCTCTTTTATCCATGCTTAATATCACAAGTTGCAAAGTAATAAATGGTGATCTGTCACAGCTCAGTTTGTGTGCCTTTTCCTACACGGTGTTTTTGTGATTATGCAGTTTTAAGAAATAGGTGATTTGCAATACTCAGAGGAATGAAGGAAAAATTAGTAAAAACTGCCAGAGGCAGTTTGACATTTAGATACTGTCTTAGGACATAAAGTTCAATCCATCTCATGACTCAGCATTTCATATCCTGCCTTCATCTTCTAAAAGTAGTTGATCAAGAACCAGTCTTGTATCAGCAACAAACCAAATCTAAAAAGAGCGGCAAAACTCAGTGGATTGCATATGGGGTTTAGAAGTCAAACACTACTGAATAGTAATTTTGGCTTTGCTGACGATACCCTCTCAGACCGTAAGCATAGAATAAAACACTTGTTTTTTGTTCTGTACAGCAAGGGATTGAGTGAAGAAGCCTGGTGTCTATTCCCCACCTACCACTAACTCGCTATCATTGTTTAATATTGATATCAGGAAGACGTAATCAAATCTGACTAGGCTATAATGTTCAACTGTAAATCTTTATTAGAAGGCCAATGCCTAAATCAATACTGCATGACCCTCCTATGGCTGATGCAGTTGTTGCCTCGTTAGAAGCGGTTGTTCCTTCAAAGGACAGATCATCAGATTTTTGAGACAATAGTGACTCTCTTGCAATCATCTGCTTTCCATCTGAGTCTTGGTGAATAATAATTAAATACCTACCTGTCTGTAAGAATCAGACTTGAAGGTACTTCTGCTTGAGATTTTTCCAGCTACTGCCTCTTTATCTTATTCCTAGGCTCTATTTCACTTCCAGACCATCAGCAACTAATGAAGCATCTCGAAGAGACCTCTGAGATAAGGTCCTGATAGGTGTGCACTCAGGCAAAATATCTTTTTTATAGGCTGAGGATAAAATTACCAGGGAACTCCTTGACAAAATAGTGATTTGAGGTGGCCAATGAAGGTCTGTCCTATTTTCCAGGTAACAGGAGAGAATTTAGATCTTATAGATGTAAGCAGCCCTTCCAAGGCTATGTTTCAAAATTCCACACATTCCACTGTTCCTGGGGACAATAGAACAGGACAGGTGGTAGACACGGCTTCAACAGACAACCACCTAGCAACAAGAACGGTGAATGACTCCTTTTATCTTTCAGAGGACTTGAGGCCTTTCTGGAGCAGATTATTCTGGTATTCAGGCAACTATGGCTTCATCTTTTTGGTAAGATGGGAGATGGACTTTTCTGGCCATTTCCGATAACATTTTAGAGATCCACAGAACAAATCTGTTCCCTTTCCCATTGTCAGGCATCCAAATAAATATTTCCAAATGGGTTTAAATTTATTAGTCTTGAAGAGAAAATGTTATCAAGGTACCTATTTAGCTTTCTTTTGGTACCCAGGCAATCTGGCAGAATTGAACAATTGTGATGCTGAAGTCAATGAACAAATATTACAAGAAAATGACATTCAGAATGGAGACTTTGAAATTCTGGAATGGGTGCTGTGTCTCAGGTCATATATCTAACACCTATCAGGGTAGGGGAAACACATTTCCACAGTCTTCACATAGGAAAATTTTCAGGTTCTTCTACAGCCTATATGACAAACCTAGTTTGTCTCCATGCGCTTTCCTTCTCCCAAGTGCATGTCTGCTGGGTACGCTCGTCTTCTACAAAGCTGTATTAAAGTCCACAGATGATCTTTACTATAATCAGAAATTATAGAAATCTTCACAGACATCTCTTCATGTTCACAAAGCAAAATTTGATTTGACCTGCAGTTATCTCCTGGTATCTTCAAAGGATCTGTTCGGGTCAAGACTCCTAACTTGAATCTGGTCACATTTTACAAATTACAGATGACAGCACATTTGAATGGAGCTGATTTCTCTTAATGCTTACTGCAGGGCTGTTGGCTTTAGCAAGAGGAACCTGGAATATAGAAAGACAACAGAGTCTTGTGGCACTTTTAAAGACTAACAGATTTATTAATCGCATGAGCTTTCGTCTGACGAAGTGGGATTTTCTCCCACGAAAGCTCATGCGATTAATAAATCTGTTAGTCTTTAAAAGTGCCACAAGACTCTGTTGTCTTTCTACAATAGACTAACACGGCTACCCCTTTGGAACTGGAATATAGAGTGACTGGAGCTTGGAGTCATCTATTTGGCATTCCCTGAAAGATCATTTGAAATATCACCATATTGTGGTGATAATGGGAGATCCTTCACTTATGGCCTTTGAATGAATGAGGGTATCAGATACTTTTGTCTGCATAAGAATGAATGTTCCCTGCTCAAATAAGCCAAAACACTTTTCCTACACATGGAAGAAAAGCTCAGACAATTGGTTAAGTATTCAAGAGATAAAAACACTTTGAGCTTTTCCTAGTGACATTTTAGATTGCTTATTTAGGAATTCCAAGCTTCCAGTAATCCACATGTTATCATCCAAATAGTTCACCATAGGTTCTACACCAGGGGGCAGCAACCTTTGCCAATCCCTGTGCCGGCCCCTCCTCCTCAACCCTCAGCTGGTGCCGAAGGCCCTCTTGTGGAAAGAAGCCACCTGGAGTGGCTCCTCTCGGCAGCGTGCCTGGGGGACCCCTATCCCCAGGCACATCATGGAAAGAAGCTGTCTGGAGTGACTCCTTTTGGTGGTGGCACACCACAGAGAGGAGCCGGTCTGGGCGGCTTCTTTACATGGTATGCCTGGGGCATGGACGTGGCAGGGACCTCCGCACTGCAGCCGCCCCTGAAAGAAGCCACTTGGGGTGCCTTTTGGTGGCTGGAGTGGCAATTTCTGTGGCGCCACAGAGGATGCCGAGTGCCGCTCCAAATGGGCTTGTGTGCCACCGTTGGCACGCGTGCCGGAGGTTGCCTACCCTGTTCTACACCATGCACAAGAGCAAGCTCTGTATATCCTCTCACAATGCTGGCCCTGCAGTACTGCTTTATGCTTTTCCCCCCCATTTGCTGTCCTATTCAGAACAGTATGGAAAAAGTGATGGTCTTGGTGATTATAAGGATTATACTGGATTTGGATTTCAGAGCTGTTGTCCCTCCAACCAGTTGTGGAAACATTGCTTTTGATTGTTTTCCACAAGGAAGCAGGGACAACTGTTTGGTAGCGGTCAACCCCTTAGGTGAAATAAGGAGAAAGTGAGGATAGTTTTCTCAGAAATTTATAATAGATTTAATCACAAGTCTTCCTATGCAAGCCACTTCAGGATAGTAGTGAGCTATAGGAATAGTGCATAGATCTAGATAACACTTAGGTCTTTAATACATTTTCCAGTGCTTTGCCTAATTAGGGCATCCACCACTTCTCTGGGGAGACGGTTCAATAATCTAATATATTTCACAGTAAGGATATCTACTTATATTCAGTTTAGAAGTCAGAATGTCCCCTAGTTTCTCCTTTTAATGACTTGTACTTCAAGAAGGAAGAATTATTTATGCCGCTCAAATAAATGGTGACCTCTCTAACTCATAATAATTGTTTAGTTAAGATCTACATAGTTCTCTTTGGCTATGTCTATACTGATGGCCATCAGTGCACTTTCCAGGTGTGATTGATCGGTCTGTCAAGAAGAGCTCAATCACTCTGAAGTTCACATCAATAACTCCAGCCCTGGAAGTAGCGTGGCACTAAGGTGACTGAATGGCATTTCCATTCACCTTAGCGTAGTGTGTAAGGGGAAGTAAGTGGGAGTTAATAAGTCAACAGTAGATACGAAGGTATTGAACTGAGCTTGCGTATCTTCCGCTGACTGCCGCCAAAAAGTGCAGCAAGTGTAGACTAGGGCTAATCTTTCTGCTTCAGGTCTTTTGGGGTTTTTTTTTTTTTTTTTTTGTGACTAACTTGTTTGTAACTTTCGGGGACAGAGATCTAGAACTAATTGTAATATTGAAGATGCAATATCACCTGCGTTGTGTACAGGGACTATTTACCTCCTTGACCTGTGAGATACCTTTTTTTATGTGGTCCCAAATTGCTTTGGCCTATTTGTGGCTATGTCAGGTTGCCAACTCATGTTTAATTAGTCCATTATTGTTTTCCAGCATTACTATTTCCCATTTCTCTTACTCCCAGCTGGAGCTGTTTCAGCTGATTTCATTCCCTGTCATAAATCTGGAATTGCTTACATTATTCTCAGTAGAATCTGCTTTTTACGTGTGTGGGTGCACATACTAGTATTTCTGACTTTAGTAGGCTTCTTTTGTGCTGTGTCTGTCCATGTCATGTTAGTAAAACAGATTACATTAACATGCATCCCCTCTTTTAAATAACAAAGGGGTAGCCGTGTTAGTCTATTGTAGAAAGACAAAAGAGTCTTGTGGCACTTTTAAAGACTAACAGATTAATAAATCTGTTAGTCTTTAAAAGTGCCACAAGACTCCTTTCTCTTTTAAATAGTTATGGAAGCTAGTTAAGTAAGTTTGGATCTCTCAATGATCTCTGATAAAGTACTAGACAACTTTTCCCCAACTCGATATTTGCCATTACTACTGCTCTCTGTTTTTGGACCTGCAGTGTTTTTGTGCCAGTCAACTCAAATTAATTTTATGTGTAAGATTCAATTAGATTGCATCAAATGCTTTATGAAAATCTAAATAAGCTGTATCTTTTGCACACCCTGGTCCACTGACTCTGTAATTTTCAAAGCAGTCAGGTTTGAATTGTAACAGTATCTGCATATATTATTTATCCAGAAACTCAGTTGGTAATGTATACAGTGCTGACTCCATTTTCCTGTAGCTGCATAATTCACTTTTAGTGATTTTTGTGTGTGTAGACTTGGAGAAAACGGAAGTGACCTAAAAAACCGATTGTTTTGGGGATGGAGTGTCTGTTGTGATTTTTTGCATCTTCTGACGCCAGTATTTTTTACTATGAGAATGTTGAAGTAGTTTAATTACAGCCCTGGCAACTTTCTGCTACTTTTGCAACCTTGTTTTTTGGGGGGGAGGTGCTTCCTGGTGTGTGGTGGATTTGTCTCTTGAGCCTAATCTGTTATTACATGTTGAAATTTACTTAATAAACAAATGTGGGACTAACAAGCTTGTACTCTTGCTTTGCCTTTGGTTTCAGACAGTAGATCATACTAAGTGTTAACAAAGTGCTTCCTTCATGATTCTTTCAACATTTGTGGTTCTTTTCACTTATAACTTGACTTAAGAATAGACAGATCTATGTAATTAGAAGTGGGTGATTAATATGAACCCAGTGTATCCTCCTGCCCCAGTATGCTACTGTGAACTAACACGTTCTCCTCAGTACATTACCTGTGCCCTTCTGTGATTTCTGTCTTAAAGATAGAAAGCCTTTTGCATTAATACTTGTATAAATCTTATATTTTGAAGTGTTTTTCCCAGAGTTCTTTAAGTTTACAAAGATACTGACTGGGATAGTGGCCATATTCTGGCCATTTGAGGGGACTGCTTCAGTAACTAGTTAGGCAGCTGAAAATCCCACCTAATTTGTAGCAAATGGGGCAGATTGTGTTCATCATCCTCTGTAGTATGGAGGTGCAGAGACAGCATGCTGGGACATTGTGTGTGTCTGTTGTTCATATATAAATATGAGAAGTTCAGGTCGACCTGCAGTCTTCACTACACAACTATCTGGTATAATTACAATGGTGATGGGGCTTTTAGCTGCTTGGCAAACTGCTAATTTCTGGGCAAAGTCTCCCTATTGCACCTTATGTAAGTAGTTGTTAATGTACAAAGAGTGGAGTACTCATAACACTTGCATGGGCAGATTGACAGATCTTTCAGTGGATCTTCAACCTGCTTGCAGCTTTGAAAGCAGAACTGTCCTACCAAGAACTTAAATGTCTTCTTCTAAACATCCTTCCAGTTTGCTTGGGCTTTACAGCTGTGAGTGGGCAGACAGATCCTTTGCTGCCTTTGAAGTCTCTAAAAATTGCAGTACATTCATGTACGAAATTTAATAGCTGTTTAGTTATCTGGGTGCATGTGGGGCTGTTTTGTCCATTGTTGTGTGCCATGGGTAAGACTATATTTCTTTTGACTCGCTACTGAGGAACTTCTCTCTTCTGTACCAAGCATTCTTCAGTGTGCTAGGCCAAATGGAAGAATAAAAATACACCAAAGGTCAGCTCCTGCTGCTTATTCTCTTTTATAGAAGGTATTTAGATGGGGTTCTGTCTACATTCTTGCTACTTAGACCCAGGGCTTCCACTTTTTCTCAGCCTGAGAGGGGTACGTCACTCAGTCTGAAGCAGGGAGTCTCTACAGACAGAGTGCTGTGGCACTTTTGAAGACTAACAGATTTATTTATCGCATGAGCTTTCGTGGAAGAAAATCCCACTTCGTCAGATGCTTTGAAGTGGGATTTTCTCCCACGAGAGCTCATGCGATAAATAAATCTGTTAGTCTTTAAAAGTGCCACAGGAATGTTTGTTTTTCTGCAATAGACTCACACAGCTATCCCTTTGGAAGTTGTCTACAGACAGATGTATCCCAGTTACTTTCTCAAGCACAGGTCAGTGATCCAGGGGTGATTCTTCAAAAGATACACAAACTGCCGGAATGTGCCTCTGCAGCTCTGCTCTCTCTGATTGCAGCTGTGCCAGGTTGGTGTCCTCATTTCCAGCGTAAGCTCGTCCCATCCCCCAAAAGTATTACTACAATGCAAAACCAGCTGAACAGAGTTAACAGGAATCGGGGAACAGGCCTTTCAATCAATAGTGCACTAGCCACTGTGTTTCTTAGGATCCTCTCAGTCAGACATTCAAATTAACACCCTCCACTGTCCTTGAATCAAGACTTACTGGAAGGAGGATCTTCTTACCATCTGTTCTAGCCTCAGATCCAGTGGTGGTGTCATGACATCTGCTCACCTAGGTGAAGTGCCTTGTTCTTGAGAGCCTCCCCTGTAATCCAGAGACCTCTTTTCTTTGATGTCCTACAGAAGGAACCCATGACAGAATGATGGAATCCTCACCTTGGGAGAAGATACGAAGTAGCCTTAATGGCCCTTCAAGCATTAATAACATCAGGGGCTTGTTCTGGGGTTATCCTGGGATAGACAGATACTTTTCTGGATCAGTATGGAAGTTCTGATAGAATTTAGACTTAAAACACAGAGGGCATATGAAAAATAAAATCTCTATTATAGTGTATCTATAAATACAGACAAATCTCTGTCAAAGATTGACATTACTTTTGCCACACTCTAAATGTAAACAACCAATATGTATGATCACTGTAAAGTAATCTAAAACTTCCTCTTCAGATTTCTACTCTGCCCTTGATTTGTTTATAGGGAAATTAAAGGTTGCTGAAAACTTCCTCTTGCAACTCAGAAAAGCATTTATTATAAAATACTAGTTTAAAAATTTGTATTCAACAGTTTTTAAAAGTCATCTGGTGTTTTTTTTTTTTTTTTTTTTTTTTTTTTTTTATTTTTATTTTTACAGATAAACCTTACCCTCATCCTACATTTTAATTTCAAGCCAATATTTTAAATTGGTATATAGTCCTGAAACTAGGAGGAAGAGAAGTGCACTTATGGAAAGGAGTCATAGTTGGCAATCCACAACTCAAGTCCAGTTTACTGCACTAGTTTGAATTCATTCTTAATGTAGCTGATGGATTTGAAGTTTTTCCTGAAATTTAATTCCCACTTGCATCTAATGGAAGGATTGTTTTGCACTATAATACTTTGCTTAATATTTAGAGGCCCCATATGTTCTGTTTCTAAAGCTTATTGGAAATGGTATGGAAAAATCAATTAGGTGAACCACAGGAAATCAGGTTCAGATCTGTTTTACATGGGAAAACTGGGACTAGTATTTTGAATTCAGTAAAAATAATTTGGAGAACTAAATCTTGAAATAACTTATTTTTGTAGATTGCAATATCTTGTCTGTCCTCTCCCTTCTGAAATGTAGTTGCTTGATATGTGAAGGTAGAAAATCAATTTTATAACTGAATATTCCATTAGTCTCAGATACCCTTGGTATTTACTCTCAATTGTGAAGTTAATGCCTTGTTTTAAAACATTTTATTTTATGTGGAATATAATACATTTTTCCATTCTGGGCAACAGTGGGGAATTATTAGTATACTATACATCCTTTTACAGTACCCTTTCTAGTGTTGCGGGTGTCCATATATCTAGACACAAGGAATTGAATTCCAGAGATACCTTGACTGTCTATCATTAGATAAAAGAAGCTAAGCTTTCCCAGGGTGAGGTTATGCTTAAATGTCGCGTTCAGATAGCTGCTTAGAAAATACATCTTATCTTTCCTCAGAAGTATGCATGTTCTGTATATGACAAGCTTTAGTTGCGTAAGAAACAATGTGTCTATGAATTTAATACAGCAAATTATTGCAAAGAGTTGTACTGGAGAGAAATGTGGTAGCTGCTGATGCGACATGCTGAGATTCTGGTACAGTGAATTTCAGTGAATTTGAGGCTGGTTGTTTACAGCTGGATGCTGATTGTGTTTATGATTTTTCCGTGTTGACTCAGCTCTTTTTAACCTTCAGTTTGAGCTGGGCAGCAGGTCCTATAAAAATGTTAGAACTAAGTTTAAAAAAATGTATTCTTAATATTGGGTAGATTTAAAATAATATTGCCTTTGGGAATAAGATGATTCTGCAGGAGACTAATATTTTGTTTTGAGAAACATGGATGGAAAAATATATTTTAAAAGGCAAATTTGGGGTCATATGTGGGCAGTATACCAAAGTGCATGTAGTCTACGAGTTTTGCAGGCCTTCATGATTTGATAATCAGAATGGTGCAGGGATGACTCATCACTGGCTACAGTTATACAGTTTGGTACTGATTGTCCTTGTGCAAGTGAACACATTAATGTGATGGAAACAAGCAGTCTGAGCTCTGATCTTTCTACTCCAGCCACCCTGAATATCATCTCTGTTAAAAAACAGAAATACTGTTATATATTGAATGTTTTAGGCCTGGTCCTGCAGTTCTTACTCAGATCTCCCATGGCAAGTAATCGGTACATCATCTTTAATCTGATATTTAGGACATAGTCAACTTAAATTCTCATTTTTTAAAAAAAAAGTTGAAAAGTAATTTCAGAATCTGTATTTGTTTCTGGAACCACCTGCTACCTTCTGTGGTTATAATCCCAGTTTCCTTTTACTCATTATTTCCTTATCTTTTAAAATTCTTTCTCCCTCCCTTGTTAGAGTGAGAAATGCAGACAAGCTAGAACTGTGCCCAACTCCTTAAAGAGGTCTGATGGTTGGAAGGCGAGTGCTCAGCTGAACATTCTGAAAATGAGACCCTGTCTCACTAACCTTGGCACCCAAAATCACTCGTCGCTTCTGAAAATCTTGACTTGTGGTGTTGTCAGATTTTAAACATTAGCATTGGTAGTTATGGCTGAAAAGGACTGTTCTGATCATTTAGTCCAACCTGCATCACACAGGCTGTAGAATCATAATCTAACAACCCTGCATTGAGTCCTCAACTTGTGGTTGAATGAGAGCAGTAGTGGTCTGCAGACTATCTAAGGGGTCCACAAAAGGTGGTGGCATCCATGGAACATTAGTTTTCAACTTGTGGTCTGGAGGGGGGGAGGGGTGTCTGCAAATTGTGTATGAGATTTCCAAAGATGTGTGTAGCTCCATTAGCAATCTAAATTTTTTTAGGGACCTGTAGATGAAAAAATATTGAAAACCACTGAATTGCTTTTAGAAAGGCGTCCGATACTAATTTGAAATGTCAAGTGACAGAGATGCTATCCCATCTCTTGGTAAGCTGTTTCAGTAGCTAGTTACTCTGTTCAAACATAAAATGAGATAAAAATTGTGCCTTATTTTTCACTTTGTTTTTCTAGCATCCAACCTTATGTCCATCTAGCAACCATCTTATGTCCTTGTGTGCTAGATTAAAGAGCCCTGTAGTAGTATCCCGTATCTTCTCCTTTGTGGTAGGAAAGACAAACTGCTAGTCTCAAATCATAACTTTTTGCATGGTCCTCCATTGGAACATGTCGTGTTGTTGTTGCTGAAAATTAAGGAGCTGGCAAGTATGTTGAAATAGAATTATCTCTGCCAACCAATGCTACAGGGTGTTTTTACACAGTGACATGCAGTGATAGAGCTATTATTTAAATTATGCAAACCCATTCATTGCTCCAAAGGGGTAGCCGTGTTACTCTATTGCAGAAAATCAACAGAGTTCTGTGGCACTTTTAAAGACTAACAGATTTATTGATCGCATGAGCTTTCGTGGGAAAAAATCCCACTTCGTCAGACTCTTTGCTGTCAACCTCATAGCTACAGACTCAAAACAAATGGGGAGAACTCTTTGCTATTCATGGCTCTGGGGAAGGAGTTCTTCTCTCTCACCCAGTATTACTTTTATAAAATGGTTTGTTCAGCTCTCCAACTTCCTCATTCGGTTTCATTAGCCCTGACAGAGAGAGGTAGTCTACCCTATTTCCCCCCAATGAGGTTTTAAAATAACTTTGATTTTGGTGATGAGCTGTGCTGGTGGTGGGGAACTGAGGTGGTTAGAGAAAAGGGAAAGAGAGGAGGGAAAGGTTTTAAAATATAATGTGAACACAAAGGACTGATTATTGAAGTGGGACTAAATATTACCATGCAGCAGGAGGGTGAGAGAGGAGGAGTGTGGGGTCAGAGGCTATTTCTCAGATAGGTGCAAGATATCGGAAGAAAGATCTGAGAATTTATTTCAGTAGAACTCGATAATGATCTTGGCTAACTGTGACTTGTATTCTTTATTTATCCCAGGAGTTGGGCCTTTTCTGTGCTAGAGAAATTCACCAGTTAAACAAGAGATTGAAAAATTGATCCAGTGAAACCAGTGCAAACTCCTAATGCACACTTAAACCTGTTTAACATTTGCTTATCTCAATTAAGGTTAAGTTGGCAACTAACTGAAGTGGAATATTCATGAAGTATTAAACCAGTGAAGTTTAATACTTTTGTCTTCAAAGTGTTCTACGAAGAGTAACTGCAAATATAAACTACACACCATACAACAGAGACACTAAGGCAGACACCTATCCCTGCAACAAACCCCTTTGCCAACTCTTCCCACATATCTACTCAAATGACACTATTATAGGACCTTACCACACCAGCTACTCCATCAGGGGCTTATTCACCTGCTCATCCACCAATGTGATATATGCCATCATGGACCAACATGCTCCTCTTACATATTGGCCAAACTGAATTGTCTATGCACAAAAGAATAAATGGGAACAAATCAGACAAAAAAGAATGATCACATTCAAAAACTAATAGAGGAACACTTCAACTTCCCTGCACAATCTTTAAAAGACTTAACAGTTTTAGTGCTTCAACAAAAACACTTCAAATCAAGACTCCAAAGGGAAACTGCAGAGTTACAATTCATATGCAAATTTGACAACATTAAATTAGATATGAACAGAGATTTGGGCTGGTTCACTCATTACAAAAGGTGATTTCCCCCTCTTTTAACATTCCCACCTTCATATCTGTTGTTCCAGACTGTAAATCAAAATAACTTGCATTGTTTTCTGAAAAAATCTGAACTGACTGTGTGACTTACCCTTCTCTATATATTTCCTGTCATACTGTAATTTCCATTTCATGTGTCTGATGAAGTGGGGTTTTACTCATGAAAGCTCATGTGATAAATTTGTTAGTCTTTAAAAGTGCCACAAAACTCCTTGTTTGTTTTACAGACATAAAATAGACATACCCGATGAAAGCAAAAACTAAGAGATATAGCCTTATTTCATTATTGATTACTGCTAACTGGAGAATCCATTGTCTCTTCCCCTCTCCAGTTGTAACTAAGATGGACTCTCTGCCCATTTCCTTCCACTGTAGCCTTCCATCAAAATCAGGAGAAGAACTTTTTCTGCTAAGAATCACTTCTTTGATTGGTATAAACAAACAACGGTAGATCTCCTTTCATGCCATTAGTTATCTATTTTTAATCTTGCGGTTGGAGGTTCTGCAGCGTTCTAACTTTGCTCTTCAAGATAGTACCTGCGGACTTTGATGCAGGCAATTACTCTAAACATTATTTGTTGCAAGAAAAGTGAGTTGATGTAACATGTCTTTGCATAGTGCAAAACAAGCAGTTCTTCAGCTTTTTATAGTGCAGATTGCTAATGTCTCATGGACACTAGCTTCCCTGCTGTAGCCACAGAAACTGGAAGAGAACATGAGAGGTCATCGAATCCAGTCCCCTGCACTCACTGCAGGACCAAGTACCACCCTAAACCATCCCTGACAGGTGTTTGTCTAACCTGTTCTTAAAAACTTCCAATGATGGAGATTCCACAACCTGCCGCGGCAACTTATTCCTGGGGTTAATCACCCTGATAGTTAGGAATCTTTTCCTAATGTTCAACCTAAACCTCCCTTGCCATAATTTAAGCCCATTGCTTCTTGTCCTATCATTGGTGGTTAAGGAGAACAATTTTTCTCCCCCCTCCTCATGACAGCCTTCCAGGTACTTGAAAACTGTTATGTCCCCTCTGTCTCCTCTTTTTCCAGACTAAACAAACCCAGCTCTTTCAATCTTCCTTCATAAGTCAAGTGTTTCAGACCTTTAGTCATTCGTGTTGCGCTTCTCTGAACTTGGTCCAATTTTTCCACATCTTTCCTGAAATGAGGCGACCAGAACTGGACACATTATTCCAGTTGAGGCCTAATCAGGGCATAGTAGAGTGGAAGAATTACTTCTTGTGTCTTTCTTACAATACTCCTGTTAATACATCCCAGAATGGTGTTTGCTTTTTTTTCAACAGTGTCACATTGTTGACTTATATTTTGATTGTGGTCCACTATGGCACTGAGATCCCTTTCTGCAGTACTCCTTCCTAGGCAGTCATTAACCATTTTGTATGTGTGTAATGGATTGTTCTTTCCTAATCCATCTACAGTTTTTTCCTTCATATATTAAAACAAAAAGCCATTGAAGGACTTTGACATATTTTTCAATACAGTTTTCCATTACGTTAAGTGTGTGTTTGGGGGGGGGGGGGGGCCACAGCACTTAACTAGTGTCTCTGGTGCTACTTCCCTCAGTGCAGAAACTGACTTTGTCTGATGTTCTACTGTGTTCAGTTTAGTATCAAAACTGAGTCTTTTAAGTATGAATGCTGCTGACTAGAAAACTTTTATCACCTGCTCCAGTGAAGAAGCTAAATCCTTAACTTGCTTTTCTCATAAGGTGAAAGAAGTAATGGTTAGTTGAGGGGTATTTTGTAGCGTACAGTTAACAACAGAATAGTGAAGCTGATAGCTATAATGAGCTAACATCTGTGTTCCCTACAAAGACAAACTGATTTGTAAAAGGAGTCATTAGCCCTGGCATTTGAGAGGGGCCTTTTGTTTAAATACACTGTCAGTGATGCCCAAGAAATACAGGGGGTAGACTTTGTTCCTAGTTTCATTCTTACATTAATTTAGAATTTCACAACCCGCTGCAAGCAGTATTTCTAGGTGGGAGATTATTGCACTTCCCGTGTGGTTTACAGTGCACCGTTGCCAATGGCTTTCAAACACCCAAGTCATGCACTGGTTCCCAGAATGCTCTTATTCCCTTTAGCAATAACTAAGTAGATGTTCACTTTTAAATCTGACTTTGGAAAACCAATTAACTATTGAAAGTCAGAAAAATGAATGTGTTTATCTGAGGGATTTTTTTACTCGGTTTTATATGTATTCCTTAAGTAAAATGAAAAATGAGATTTTCATGAAATCTTTGTTGGAATGCAAGGAGAGAGAAGCTACAGGATTGATTATTTAAATCAAATTGGAATTAGAATGGTATACTGTCTAGAGAAGCTAAATAGTCTCCAATTACTGGTTTATTCTTATGGCTGGATTCTGATTCTGGTGGAGTTACTCCAGCTCTTCCATTATTTGGCTAGCTGCCCCTGAGTAAAAACTGAT
Organism: Pelusios castaneus; assembly: GCA_007922175.1. NCBI lineage: Eukaryota > Metazoa > Chordata > Testudines > Pelomedusidae > Pelusios > Pelusios castaneus. The sequence goes on along the minus strand of ML685860.1, from coordinate 3,968,090 downwards.
TAGTCTACTTTCACAGCTGTTCAGAAACAGAAAAGCAGTGAAACTGATGAGATTCAGGGCAGTTTCAATCTGCTGCTGCCTGGGAAAAATGAGAGCCAGAGGCGGTAAGCTCAGGAGTGTATTTTGGGAGGAATACCCAGAAATGGAGGCTGGGGAAAAGTACAGAAGTGGCCACCTCTAACTTTTGCGAGATGCTCTGGACTGGGAACAGGTGGGGAACACAATGCTTGTTCCCCCTTCCACCAACCTAAGGGGGACAGGCTCAGGTGGAGCTTCTCTTTTCAGACCCCTAAATGCAGACACACACAAAAGTTGGAGTCTTCATCAGCAAGGTCCAGGAACAATTGGTAGATATTCTAAGAGCCTTTCTTTGCCCAGTAGCTTCGCGCCTGTGTAGGGAAGGTTAGCTGCTTCTTTATTAGAAGTGTGGTATTGAGACACAATATTGGGAAAGAAATAGAGCGCCTTGCGGAACACAAGATACCTGTTTGGGTGTGGAGGGAGAGAGAAGAGAAACAGGCATTGAAGTCTAGATAGGAGGTGATTCATCATTCTTGGGTATTGCTTGTATTGTAGGATCAAGGAGCCCTAGTCTGATATAGGAAGAAGAGAATGGAAGAAAGCAAGAAGGGAAATAAAAAAATTACACAAACAAGAGATGTAGTAAATTGCACATCAGAAATATATTGAATACTCAGTCTCGTGTCCTTCACCAAAAGAAAGTGGTCCAATAAAAGATATAAACTCATTCACCTTATATCTCTAATATCTTGAGGTCACCATGGCCAAAATGCATCAGAATAATAAATACATTGTCAGTTGTCCCTTGTATTTAATTGTAATATTTTTTAAATTGCAGGTGGTGTGGTGGTAGTATAGATATTTTCCCATTCAGATTCGCCTTACCTTTAGGTTAGGTGGTGACAGGTAAAACTTTCAAGCCCAGAGCTATCAGCTCATGTCACTTGGTATAATTTTTTTCTTAGGGGAGAATTAAAATATTAAACTCAAATAGATTACTGATATCTATTGTCTATGTGCCAAAGAAGTATTTACTATCCAGGCATCAAGTAAAAATGGCTAAAAATACCACGTGACTTGGCAGCAGTTAGACTTTGGCGGTTTACTGATACTCATTCTGTTCCTGTGCAGAGATAATTAAATCTCCCATTTCAAGTTAGTAATGTCTCCTCCCTGCTCAGAATTTTTGCTGAATGGGAGCCATCAAAGCAACAGGTGCTGTGCAAATTTAGCGTCCTCAGGCAGTGGTGGTGGTTTAAGGAAATACAGTAACAAAACAAAAACTGGGATATTTCTTCTTCCCTTGTTTTCATACATTTGAATTAAGACTTGTGAAGAATATAAGACTGCTTTAGTCATCTAAAAAGCAAATGTCTTGGCCCTTCTGGGCCAGTTTTCCTCTGCCTGAGGGAGCTATGTTTAACAAGGAATTCACATTTGTGTACTCTTAGGTGAGTTGGGGTTACTCACTAAACAGTCCTAAAGAGCTTGTTTTTCTTTCTTATTGATGATAAAAGAGTATACTAAATCAGCAAATGAATTTATAAATGCAAAGCATCTTGTAGAAATAAACTTTTCATCTGCTATATATAGATATGTAGTGTCTTCTAAATGAGTATTTGAACCATCCCGCTGTTGGCGGTTCACACAACTGTCACAGTCCACTAGGTTATTTGAACAGTTTCTCCAACAATTAAAGCAACAATGGCAGAAGCTGAGTATACAGATCTGAAGTGATGGGCTCTGCATCTCTGGCTTGAAAAAATATATTTTGTTGTTGTGTTCTTACCTAGAAAAAGCGAACAGTAAAGCCATGAAGTCAAGTACTCAGAAGTTAGGAAATGCCAGAAGTAAGATTGCCAGTAAAATAGTGGTATTATTTCCATTTTACAGATAGAGACTATGGTCAAAAATAGAACCTGTGAAATGTTTTATTGCTGACTTTTCTGGAGTCTTACAGAAATCCTGTGGCAGAGGCACTGTTAAATTCCATCCTGAGAGTTGGGTCTAACTGCCTTAACCACATCACTATCCGTGCCCCCCAATCCCTCAGCATTCCCTTGCCTTGTTCACATTGCACCTTCTGACATCTGTTCTGACATTTGCAGCAAATGAAGCAGGATGATTCTTGCAGACAACAGCCCTATACAGGGCACGTTCCTATATCCATCTTTTATACTGACTTTTCAGCCTTACTGCTATTTTTAATACAATGTTTTATATTTAAATTTTAAAAAAATAAATAAAAAAAACAAAATAAATTGAAAAAAAACTAATTTCATTCTCTGGAACTGTATTGACCCTCATATGAGTCACCCAGGTTGGGAGCTTTAAATCAACAGCCCAGACCGTGGGCCAGTGGGCTTATTGGCAGCAGTAATAGCTTTTGTCCACTCTGTAGACACCACTAGAGGGAGATGGGACATTTGGTCAGTGAAATTTACAGCTATTTTCAGGTAATGGAGGAGTAGTAAAACTTAGATGTTTTAGAATCTTTTGCCCTGTCTCCTCAGCCTGTTCCTATTCTCTCTACTAACCCCAGATATATCTGCCTTTCTCTCCTCCAAATCCCCTACACATAGCATCTGCCTTCCATCTTCCCACCCCAGCTCATTACATTGGAGTCAGGCTGCTTCCTCCTCTTCCATGCTGCCTGGGTCTCGTGGTGGACATTGAGAGTATAGGAAAGTGTCTCCCAGGTCCAGTCTGGTGCTGTAGCAGCTCCTGGCAGACAGGAAGAGCAGTTGCAGGGAAAGTTGTATTCGGCCCATGTAGCTCAGGGATGGAAAATGCTCAGTCACTCCATGAGGCTGATGCATATGCAGTCCTGTTGGTATGAAGATGGAGAGTGTTTAGTGTGGATGGAATTTTTGGCGCCTCTATTGGTCATGTTAAAAACTCCAATTTTTCAGGATCTCATAATGGCCAAATTTCAGAAGATTTTCACGAAGACCCCAAAAGTCACGTCTATGACACTTTGGCACTCTGGTGAATTTCAGATCCCTACTCTAAAGCATGGAGGTACTGCTGTAAGCGGTTTTTAACATGGGAAAATCTTTTCCTAACCTTATTCAAGGAAATAGCTGAACCATTGTTTTCCTGAGACGTGCCATAAAACTTCAGACTAACACATCTAAAATACAAAACTTTTTTAACCAAACAATTGGTTTGGCAAAAATATAAACAGTAGAAAAGGGGACGGTATGAAGGGAAGTATTAAGCAACCTTAAGCTTAGGCATTGTTATCAACTTTGTGTTTGTAATTACAGATTCCACTATGTTAAAAGAATGTCAAGGTTGCAGAGTCACACAGTCAGTAGTTAGGAAATGCCAGAATTAAGTTTTGTGGCACCTTTTTCTGCCCTCTTGTGTATGTGTTATTCTAGGGTTTAATTACATGATTGCATGTTAAGTTTTTTTCCTATAGGCTCCATATTTCTATGTGTGCATGGGATGGGCAATGCTTAGGAGGAATGGTGACCGTACAATATTTGCCATCTGCTGTATTCCTTGTATGAGAGCATGTATTCTTTATTGTACACCATCAAAGCCTTGAAGCATAGAGAATTATGAATTTCCTCATGAGCTTTTCTATGGTGCTTCTGTCTGAAGTATCTGAATGCTAACATTGTGATCCCTGTTTTAGAGAGGCGGACAGTTGAGTACCTGCACTTCTGAAAATCAGGTCCCAATCAAGTTTAACGCACAGAAAATGAAGAAACTATGGGCACCTGAGAAAACGTTGGTTTGTGTATCTTGCTTAGGAAGTCTGACACAGGCAGGAGTAAGTCTGTTTGTGGGTGGTGTCTGACTTCCTTCGTCACAAGATCACCCTTTCTTTTCTTGCAATACCTGCCTCATTCTCTCTCCTTCCAACTTCCAGACCATTTGAGGTAGTGTCCTACAGACAATATCATGTTTGCCAAGCAACCCTGATTAATTTGGCGAGCTATGTGAAGCATGTGCAATAATGAGGTAGGGGTCTGATGGGGGGTTGAGGCAGGGGGCGGGGTGCAGCCATATAACTAAAGATTGTGTCATAATGCATATATGCAAGGAGGTTGAATTAACAACCTTAATTCTGGTATTTCTGAACTTCAAGATGTGAAACTTGTGTTTAAAATGAAAAAAAGTATAAATTCTATTATGTCCAGCTGTCATACATATCATGTGTCAATGGGATCAGAAATAAAACAGGATTTGCCTATTCATGAGCACCCCCATTTTACAGGCAAAAAAGCTGACGAGAGGGTAGGTTTTTGAGAGACACTGTGGATAAGGAAGTTGGATTTGGTTGGTCATATTGGAGTTCTGAGTTCTAGTTCTGTCTTGCATGACCTCAGTGGGATATGAAGCCTTCCTCAGAAAGGATTGTGAAGGTTCAGCATTATTAGCTCTAGTCAGATGAAGTGAGTCTGGGACTCATGGTCTTCCAGTTTCCAGTGCAGGCCAAAGAATATTTTGATGGCATCTGTGGCAGGTTTAGGATCCGTTTTGCCTTTGTTCCAAGTGGAGTGAATCTGTCTGAAATGAAATGGGCTCGCAGTGCTGTAATGTGCGTATGTCAGAAAAGCATCATTCCTTTACACCAAGTGTATCCTTCTGTACATTTCAGAGTTCTGGTGGTGAAGCAGTTCTTCAAGAATGTCTGGCTGTAGCGTAAAGAGTCAAGAACCGTTAATAGAGGGAATTTCTGCCACCCACCTTCTACTAAATTGGACCAATACTAATCGTGATATAGATTAACAGGGAAAACAGTGCTTAAATGTAATTAAGCATTTTGGTACACTTTCCAGTTCCAATTTTTTGAAAAATTTAGTCTTGGTGTATTAATCTCAGGGAGAAGGGGGAGTACAGGCTGGACAGTAAGAACACTAGATTAATACTATTTTCATGTGTAATAATTTCTTATGTTATACCTAGTCATATAGTTATTTTTGTCACCAACAAAGATTGGTTATGGTTGGGATGATTTGTATATCCGTGGTATATAAAGAGAAAAGGAAGATGTTTTGAAACCCTGATTATGTTTAATCATTGTTTTTCCTGTTAATCTGTACAATATAGTTAGTATTAGTCCAATTTATTGTAAAAGAAATGGCAGAAATCCCCTGTATTAAGATTTCCTAACACTTTTCATTACAGACATTCTTGCAATGTGTTTCCAAATATATCTGGGAATTGCATTGCCATTAAAATTTCAGCACGTTCAGAAAGTGCTATAGTTAAATAAAAATCAGTTTAATGCTCTTCTATGTTTATAATGTAGTTCATTACTATGCTTTTTTCTTGCATGGTTTGTATTTGTTTCTCCTTTTCATGTTCTCTTCCATGTCTCTGTATAATTTTCCTTATTTTTCCTTTTGTCTGTGACTAACTCCAGTTGGTTAAGTTTGTAATTTTGACATTCTTGTAATTGTAACAAAAGCACCCAGGTGCATGTTTTAGGGCATAAATTAACGGCTATTAATGACTCTTGTATCCACTTGTACTCAAAACATTTCTCAATTGGTTGCATGCATTATAGGGATTTCACCTGTCTTTGAAGCATTTGGTATTCCCACACTCAGAATTCCTGGCTTGATAGTCTAATTCACCTCTGTAAAATTCTTGCTACTCATCTAGGAGTTGTAGATTTTTATTAGGTTTTTATTTATTTTTATTTAGGCTGTCGACATTGTGGGGAGAGAGATATTTAAAATTTTCATAGTAAATTTCATCTAATTTGTTGGATTTTTAAAATCATGTTCCTTTCAGTGTTTTACTGTGTCCTTTTCTCTCATTATTTATGTTCCTTCTCTTCCTTTCCATATAATCTGTGGTGTTTCCCCATCCATGAGACATCAAAGTTTTGCCTTCCAATTAGCAACTCTTCCACTTCTCTTGTCTCTTTTCTTCATTCATACAGCTTGATCCTTACTGCTTAGCATTGTGGAGCTCCAGAAACCTACACTATCAAGGTATGCCTGGCCTACAGGATACATGTAGCTGCTCTTGCAGTATCTGCATGAGGCACCTAGGGGTCCATCTGAGATCTCAAGGGCTCCCCCCATAGATTCTGTAAAGATTGATGACCATAGAGATTAAATGGATGGATTGGAAAACTAAGATTCAGACCAGAGTAGGAGGGAGAATGTAGGTGTATGCTTTAATGGTTGTGACAACTCCACAAACAGTCTAGTTATTTAACTAGATTAATGGACAGTATTATGAATATAGTAATAACTGTAGTGGGATAGCCTTGAGATTCCAAAGGAGCTCAGTGGTATCGTTTTCACTACCTATTGGTTCAATTAATTAACACATTCCAGTACCAAATTTCTATGGATAGGAGTGTTGTTAGAACATATTAGCCAAGGCCTTCTAAATCTCTACCATAGACTAGATGTATTTATTGCATGAGCTTTCATGGGAGAAAATCCCATGTTGTCTGACAAAGTGGGATTTTCTCCCACGAAAGCTCATGCCATAAATACATCTATTAGTCTTTAAAAGTGCCACAGGACTGTTTGTTTTTAACATGTGTGTGCTGATTGGGTTGAATCCTCAAAATTTCAACCAAAATGGCTAGCACATATTAAAAACATAATCTCCCTGGACTCTACTAAAGTTTGAGACATGTTAGTTAACATTCTCCTAACCTGCCCTGTTGTCCAGGCCAAGATAAACTCTCTGATGGTTTATAGGGTGAAAAGTAAACAGACTGGCAGTGCTCCATTGAATTGAGGAAAGGAGAAATGTTAGCCAAGTGAAAATACAAAGCTAGGGAGAGAAATGTGACTTGAGCTTTCTTTAAGACAGTCTTACAAACTAATTGATTGGAATGTGGCAGTGTCCTTGAAAAAGATCCTCAATTTAACTGTAGCACTAAAGCCGTGCTCTACAATATAGAAGAGACAGGTGTTGAAATAGTTTCTGCTCTGGGAAGTGTATAGTCTAGAAGATTTATTTTAACTATAATAGTTCTGTTGCTTCATTAAATGGGGATGGGTAGTAATTGACTTATTTTATGGAAGACAAGGAGCAAGTGAGCTGAGCAGCTTCTTAGTCACTGCTCATTTTTCTTGGTGGTAGGGGGAGTGAGGAAAAATGACCTCTTAACTACTTGCATTGAGGAGGGGAGGGAGTAAGAAGTAGGAAAGTAGAGGGAGTGGAATATCAGCAGTGGAGTCCTACAAAGACAGAGGATGAGGTGAAGAATTGAATTATTTGGATTGACAAGACAGGCTGAAATATGTTGGACGGAGTGGCAGCACTTCATCTTTCTTCTGGTCTGATATGCTGAATACAGCAAAAGACAGCAGAGGGGTATTCAACCTACTTTTTATTTCAGTTGTTTGTGATATGTTACCAGTGAATTTCCTACTATGCTAGCACATAAAACTAACTGCTTTTTTACATTTGTATTTCATCTTTAAAGGGAGAAGGACTGTACTGGGCTGGCCATTCTCCACCTACCAGATGGGTGGGGAGTTTGGGGCTTTTGCCCTGTAATGGAGTGGTGGGGCAAGAGGCTTGTGTCTAATGGGGACGGGTGGTTTTAGGACTTCAGCCTCAGAAGATGTGTCCTGGGGCTCTGAGCTTCAGCCCTGTAGTTGGGGCTAGGGGCTTCTGCCCCATGGGAGGTACCTGCCAGGGTTCAGGGCTTCTGCCTCATGGGAGGTACCTGCCAGGGTTCAGGGCTTCTGCCCCATAGGGTATGCCTGTTGGGGCTCCAGTCCTGTAGGAAGTGGGATTTCAGTTTTTCTCCCCCCCCCCCCCCCCCAGGAGACGCCTGCTGGGACACGGGGCCCTGCCAGGCACCCCTCCTGGGTCGAGGTTGGTGGGGGGAGGTGAGGGGGGAGAGAAGAAGCCCTGAGCCCAGACAGGCACCCTCCCTTCCCCTTGGTGGGGCAGAAACCCCAAGCCTCTCTACCACCCTGCCACAGGGCTGAAGCCTGGAGACCCAGCAGACATGCCCTGGCTCTCAAACTTCTGAAAACTGCTGTATGCTGCTCAAAGGGTCAGTAAGTTTGGCTACCCCAGGCTATATAGGTGTAAGTAACTTATTTCATTGTTAATAATTCTTAGATGCTTGCACCTGTACTTCCTGCAGATTTTTCACTTCATGAATACTTTTTGAATTTCTGTTGTTATCCTTGACAGCGCACTGAACCTTGTTTGTCTTCCAGTGTACTTGATTGGTAGAGCTCTGGGCGGATACAAAAATGTGGATCTGGATCCAATCCACATCCGCTCAATGTCAGTCTCTATCTGATCAGCGATCTGCATGCCATGTTTTATGTGTATCTGTAACCGCATCTGCAAATTAACTTGGGCTCACAATCAGCATTTTATCCTTTGACTGGTTCATTTCCCACTTTCCCATTTCCCCCAGTGGATCCGGCCCACTTTTCCCTTTTCTTGTTTGCAGTTTGCATGCTGTGCTGTCAGTCAGATTTCCTTGGCCACCAATGAAATCTCTGATTGACAGCATAGCATGCGAACTGCAAACAAGAAACGGAAGAAGTGGGTGGAGAATGAGCCAATCAAAGGCCAGCATGCTGCCTGACTGACCAGTGAGCAGTTGTCTCCAAGCCCTAGCTTGCTGTGACTGAGACTCTGATTGGCTGGCAGACCACAATCAGAGCTGAACTGGGATTGGCTGGAGTGCTTCCTTGTTCCCTTGTGTGCTGCTGATGCAGGTTGTAGCAGCAGCTGCAGGGATCAATTGTAGAAATAGAATCCTCATCCGCAGGCCAATCTGTATCAATGGGGCAGCGGATATCTGCATCTGTGGATGCAGATACCCATGGATCTGCAGAGGTCTATTGTTAGGCAGTGCATCTGCAAATGGTGTCAATTACTTTGTGATTCTCCTGGATGGCTGTGCAGGTGCAAATAGAATCATGCTTAAAAGAAGTGTTTAGACTGGTGATGCTGCTGAATTTAAAGAAAAAACAAAACAAAACCAGATAATCGCAACCAGACTATAATATTAGAAGATGAGGCAAATGTGTATAGCTTTTTCAGATACAAGGTGCTTGAAACATGTATGGGTCACCTCAGAGAAGTAGTTTAAAATTTTTTAGTGAGTGTAAAGTAGTGCCTTTGTCTGTATTTGGACTCTCCTCCTTGGCTTTGCTTGTATTTGTCTTTGGTCTTTACACGTTACATGCTTACATCTGTTTAATAAGATGAGCTTGATTTGGTTTTTTGTTTTCTTCCAGGCAAATTCTTCTTGCTGGCAATGGGCAGACCTTTTACAGCAGGGGTCGGCAACCCCCGGCACGCTTGCCAAACTTGGCATGCGGGCTGATCTTGAGAGGCACACGGGCCGCTCAGGCTCTCCCTGCCCCCAGACCCCCCAGCGTTGCTCGGGGGCTGGCGCAGTCAGCGGGGCCCGGCATGTCTCGGGGACTGGCCCAGGGGCTGGCGCAGCCCGGGGCTCAGCTGGCGGCCCTGCCGTCAGGGACCCCAGTGGTCCCCCCCAACCCGGAGTCCCTTGCTCCGTCCTCCTTTGGCCCCGTCCCTGGCACCTTCTGGGGATTTGGTGGGCGGGGATGGCACGGGGGCCGGCAAAGGTTGCCGACCCCTGTTTTACAGTGTAATTCTTCACAAGTACTGATAGCCTTTTTCTCTCTAACAGGAAGCCAGGCAGAAGGGACTCAGATAAAGCTTTAGAAGAAAGCTCTACACATAGTAAAAGGGTGGGGTGTGTGTGTGTGTGAATGAGTGTAGTTTTATGGGTAATTCTTTTTAATTTTTTAGTAAGCTTCCTTCTTTGTTGCAATAAGATTGCTTTCTGTGATTCGCTATCACGTGACAAAAAACTGTGTGGAGGAGGAGGAAAGGGTGGCAAATGTGCTTAGAGTACAGCTAGTACCTTGTAAGGGGAGTGGTTCCTCAGCAGTTGTATACAGTTTCTATCAGAGTTCATAATGGAAGAAGACAAGAAAAAAGGAGGGGACAGGGAAGCAGGATAAAACATACAAGCAGAAGTATGATAAGAAACACCTTAATTCAACATTCCACCCTCCACTCCCCCAAAGTGATATATAAAGGAGAACAGAATAGGTGTCACATCACAATATACGCATTTATATAAATACCTAAAAGTTTCATTTAAAAAAATACACAGCTTTCCCTGACAGTTCCTTTACCAATCCATTATCAGTTGGCCAGTTTCTTGTAGGTCTGAGTGATGGAGGGAAGGAGATGGGTACAGGATGAGTCCAGTGATTGGTGATTGTGGAGGTGTGGAGTGGAGCAGATGGTAAATCGGGCCTTATGAGTGTGAGTGGTGAAGTGAATGCATGACAGTTTCAATGGCAGAACTAAATGATTGCACATGGGCAGGAAATGGAAAAAAGGAGGAGCGAACTGAGGTAAAAGGGAAGTTAGAGGAGAAGGATAGATGTTAAGGGAAGCGGATGTTGAGTTTTGCATAAAAAAATAAAAGGGGAGAGAAGGGAAGAGGGAGAAGAGTTTGAAGGGAGACACGTACTGGTAAAGATGGAAGGGAAATATCAGCCGCCAGATTTCTTGGGATTTTAAAAACTATAACTGGCAATGCACTGCAAAATATTCTGTAGAGAACAATCCTGCACTTTTGCAGTAGGCTGGATGACCTAATAGGCCTTTTATTTCTAATATATGATCCCATTATGTATATCAGAGAAAGTAGTGACTAATTTTTTTCATCTTAGATGTATGTATTTTGGCTTCACAATTCACACCAAAAGCTGTTTAACCACTACAGAAATTTTCCCCTTCAACCTGAAGGAGATAAATTCATTGATAAATTAGAATTAATTTCTCATTAAGATGATCATTAAGAAGCTAGGTGAGAACCTGTTGATGGATATTGAAGAGGGGTAAGATTTGGAGTGGTCCTTGCTGTAAATGGAATCAGTGAACAAGTTCTGGTTTGTGGGAAATCTGATATCTAGGTTTTATAGGACTAGAAATCTCATATCTTGTAATTTAACGTTCTTTAGGAAAACATGGCTTTATCTCCTTTGGATGTACTTTTCAGAATGTTTGCACAAGCATGGAATTGCCACAAAATTTAAACATATGCAGAATAAAATTCAAGTAACATTTCTGTTTTATTTCTAGAACACATCAGTAATGGAGGATCAGAATGAAGATGAATCTCCAAAGAAAAATACCCTATGGCAGGTAGGACTGAGGTTCCCAAGGAAGGCCAGTAGATGTGTACATAGTTGCCATTATTTTCAATGTTTCTGCTTTTGAGAGAACTTCTAAGTGGCTTACTCCTGCAGATTCATGTCCTCTTTATATGTTATTGGCTTTCATGCCATTGTATAACTAGCTCAGAGTATAGTCTTTAGGTAGAAGGTGACAATGGTAGACAATTTATAAATTACTTGTTCCTTCCAGTTTTTTAAAACTTCCTTTTCCCTACCTTGAAATGTGACAGTTCCAACATCCAAACATACATTACAATACAAATTCATAAAACAGAGTCCAAGTGTGATGGCCATAATGTAAAGAACATGGTCTAGCATTGCTCTATACTGCAGGAAAACTGACTAGTGAAATATGCATAACAGATACTGTTCCCTAGCGGAAGGTGAGCAAGTATTCCAGGTTTGTGTTTCAGAGCATAATGGCAGCAATTTCTTTCCGATTCTGGATTTATTTTGATGGATTATTTCTTGATAGTAGTCAGTCATATCTCCTGAGCAGTTCAACTTGTTATATGGAATGTGATCTGGACTAGAGTTGACTCTAAAACAAAGAGTAAGCCTTGTATAAAGGCAATCGTATTGTCTTGACATAAGACCAGCCATCAATAAATCTGTGGATTGATTTGCCAGGAAAATAAACAGTTAAAATTGCCTGTCCATAAAATCCTGTCCTTTAAAAATAAAACAGAAACAGATTAGAGGGAAACTTCTCCCTGTATTCTGATGTTTTTATACTTAAGTGAGCATCTCCCTAGCTATAAAGCTTACTCCCTATACAAGAGGAAAACGAATAACCCAGAAGATGGTGTAGTGCAATGGTTTTCAATTTTTTTTCCTCAGGACCCAGTTGAAAAAAATCATTTATGCCCACGACCTAACAATTATATCTTTGAGCAATGCATTCCAATCTTTTGGTGGTAGCAGCAGGAAGTACTGAGTCCCGACCCATGGTTTGAAAACCGCCGATGTAGTGTGTAACCATTGCCACATATAAAGAAAAAATAGATGAATAAGACATGGAATGTCAGTAACATGTTTCTCAAGACACTCACAGGGCTTATCTACTCAAACCTTAACCTTTGAGTCCCAGTCACATACCACGTGTGCGGAACCTGCTATGCTTTCTTCCATGAAAAAGTAAAGGGAAGATGAAGAAAATCTCCAAGTGATTTGTGTGACTATTTGTTTACATACTCCCCTTCAATTCTGTCCTCTTTATTTTCCCTTTCTGGAGGGTGTTTGGAGCCACATTTGTATCAGAAATTCCCTGAAAGTAGTTGGGGCTGCAAACAATGCTTTACTTAGCTGTTTGGTTCTGTCCCCTGTATATTTGCCAACTGTGCAGTTTGGTGTTGTGGCAAACGATGTTTTGAGAACAATACCCAGCAAAGAAAGGCATGAAACAGTCACTTAGCTTGCTTAAGTGATGATTATTCTTTAGTTTCAAAAGGCTTTTGGAAATCTAAGGAATCTTGGAGCAAACCGAAATTAATAGTATCGCTGCCTTTCCTATAAACTCCACAGATGTACATTGAAATGCCCTATGGATCAGTTTGCATGTCTGTGTCTGCATGTAGTATAGTGGATTAATGTATAACGTTTTTAGATCTGGAAACTCTAGTTTCAAATTTTCAGGGTACCAGGGAAGATAAGTCTTGTGTCAATATATTGCATTTCCTAGTGGAGGTGTCCTATTTCTTGCTATCGTTCTTCCTACATAAACTCCATCGTGTCTTGTCATCTTAAAATAGCACTCATTGTGTAATTCAAACGCTAGATGGCGATGTATGCAGAGTGGTGTTTAGAAATTCTTGCCAAATACGGAGAATATTTGGTACCAAGAAGTATGGTGAAAGCTAAGCAGTATGGCCTTGAACTCAATTGAACATCTGTATTCTGTAACAGTGGGTCATCCATGGCAAGCTCTGTTACAGCACCAAGTAGAAAATTAAAAACCAAGGCCCCATTTAATGATTTTACTTGTTAGCATTTGTATACCCTCAAGTAGCAGGAATGGACTGTCCTAAGGAAGTGAGCAGCTATGACTTACAAATTTGTGTCAGTCTTCATAAACAGGGCAAGAAATGGGCAGAACAACTTTTAATTTTATCTTTCTAATTACCAAATTTATCTTCCTAGTTGTTATTAGCACTGCATATCTTTCCCCCAAATGTGTTGTGCAGTTACATTTGTTGAAACCAACGGAAGCTGTTTTGTGAAAGGAATACAGCAGTAGAAAGTAATGATGGGAATAAAAAGAGCATTCCCACTATGATGAATGAGTAGTTTCTTTAAGTAATTGTAAATGGGAAGATAATTTTAGTTTTTCGGTATGGCTGTGAAACATGGACGCTATACTGCTCAGGCTAGGGAAGGCTGGAGGCTTTCCACACAAAATGCCAACATCATATAAAGTGGAATTGACTTCATTTGTAATGCAGATGTTTCCAGTTGTTCTGGTCTACAGTCTATTGGGGCCATGTTCTGCAGATGGTATCTTATACTTTTCATGTTGCAAATATGCAACAAGATGTTCTGGTGAATGCCATTCTCTGGATGGCTTATGACATCTGGGTTAAAATTCCACTGAATGAGAGGTGGAGGTGGCTCTGAGGTAGACTCCCGATTACATGGGTGCCTCAAGTCTGTTCCGATGTTGGACTTGTGGCCCATCAAGCCCTTGTGGCTGCATGGGAATGCACCAAATGGCAAAAGAGCACTATGGCCAACCGTTTGGCTAATGGTTGAAGAAGTGTAATTGCTAATTTGTAATTAAGAGAAAATAATTTCGATAGTCTCATCTGTGAAGCAGAATGTCCAAGTAAATCTTTTTGCACAGACGATCGTATTAATTATAGATTTAAAAATTTAATTCTGTTAAGATGCACTCCCTTTTATTGTCACTCTTTTTTTCAGCATTCCAATTACTCTTACCTGGCTATACAAGCTGATATTTAAGCATTAACTTTTATCTCTTTTCTAAAAATAGATAAGTAATGGAAATTCATCAGTGATAGTCTCAAGGAAACGACCATCGGAAGGAAACTACGAAAAGGAAAAAGACTTGTGTATTAAATATTTTGACCAGTGGTCTGAATCAGATCAGGTTGAATTTGTGGAACACCTTATTTCACGAATGTGTCACTATCAGCATGGACATATTAACTCTTATTTGAAGCCCATGTTACAACGGGACTTCATCACTGCTTTACCAGGTAACAAACAATTGGGAGATAAGTATGTATTTTGCTATAGATATATGTGCATAATAGTGTACATTTTTCTGGACAGCCACCATATTTATATTTGCTTCTATAAATAGATGTTATGTTTCATAATTGGGTAAGTGCATACTAGAATAACTTAAGTCGGTCATTTAGGTGATTAATTGTACTGGCCACTGGATGCTAGTATTGTTCCACATAAATACAGTTTAAATCAGGGGTCTCAAACTCAAATCACCACGAGGGCCACATGAGGACTAGGATATTGGCCTGAGGGCTGCGTCACTACGATACAAAATTATAGTAAAAAATAAAGTAATATAGGATTCTATTAAAAGTCAATTTATTAACTGTTTTGAAACTGTAACGTGAAAAGTCTGTGCTAATTTTGACAGTCATTTCATTTTTGGCCGTTTAGCTGGCAGCATTTTGCACCAACCAGAACATCTATATTAGGTTTGGTATCCTGAGACGAAACCAATCTCAGTGTTGCTTGCAAATGTTCATCAGTGAGCCTTGACCTTAATGCAGATTTGTTAATTTTCATGGAAGAGAAAAACTGTTCCCATATATATGTATTTCTAAATGTTGCCATTACCCTTGCCTGAACAAAACACACATTTACTTTTTAGAATTACTTCCATTCAAGATGGCGGTATCATCAGAAAGACGCAGAGTAAGCAAATAAACACTTAAAATTTTATATTATAAACCAGTGGTTCCCAACCTTTTTTGGGTTGAGGGCAAAAAATATAATTTTTAAAATCCTGAAGGACCACCAGTTTAATTAAAATTTAATTAATTGAATTCAAATTGAGTTTAAGTAAAACTAATTAATGTTTAAGAACATAAGAACATAAGAAAGGCCGTACTGGGTCAGACCAGAGGTCCATCTAGCCCAGTATCTGTCTACCAACAGTGGCCAGTGCCCAGGTGCCCCAGAGGGAGTGAACCTAACAGGCAATGATCAAGTGATCACTCTCCTGCCATCCGTCTCCATCCTCTGATAAACAGAGGCTAGGGACACCATTCTTAACCCCTTTCTGGCTAATAGCCAATTATGGACTTAGCCACCATGAACTTATCCAGTTCCCTTTTAAATATTGTTATAGTCCCAGCCTTCACAACCTCCTCAAAGCCTTCACAACCTCCTCAATTGAATTATTAATTGAATGATTAATTGAATTTGAATTATATATAACTGAAATTAATTTTTTAAAAAGGTTTTAGGTTTTTAAATAAAATTAAAATGTTTAAAAAGGTTAAAAAAAAAAAAAAAAAAAGAGGCTGCATGTATACCGAAGCCTGGAGGGGAGGGGAGGTGAGTAGCCGCAGCCTGGCTCCCAGCTGCATGCCAGGACAGGGCAGGAGATGGGCCTGGCAGAGCCCCCACAGGGACCCCCTGGAGGCCCCTCCAGGACAGAGCCCCCCATGATCCCTCCCCACACCCCAGGCCGCCCTCCTTTGAGTTCCCGCACTTGAGCCCTGTCCTGGACCTGGGTGCTGAGTCTGCGACCTGCTCCATCTGCCTTATCCGCCATGCTACCCCGCTGCTGCAGGTCAGGGCTCTCTGGTGAGTGGTGCGGCTCCTGGGTGGCAGTTGGCTCCTCCCTGACAGTGGCTGCTGATGCTCCTCCAGATGGGGGTGGGGGCAGGGGGTATGGTGTGGCCCGGAAACACTGCCGACGGCGCCAAGCTCAGCTTGGTCAGCGCCAGGAATCTGGGTGGAAAGCAGGCGGCTGCAGCCCGGCTGCTGGCTCCCAATCAGTGGGGTGCTGGGCACTTGAAAAGCCCTGCGGGCCACGGGTTGGGAACCCCTGAATTCCAAGTCTTGTCATGAGCCGTAGGAGATAACTCTGCGGGCCATGTGTTTGAGACCCCTAGTTTAAATAGTATGTGTTAAAGAGCAGTCTTTGTTTAAATCGAATCTGAATTGTTATAAGATTTGCATCTCAATGCAAACTCTATCCTAAATTTCTTTTCCGTACCAAACCCTCTAATATAGAAAATACCATTAGACTGCCTGGCTTTGAACTGTGAACTCTATACTGCCATACTTTGTTTTGCCTTAGGTGTCTCAAATATTTTTTAAAGGTTAATGCCAATCTCCAAGCTGTCTGCTTGCATAAACTAGTCTAGAAATCTGGGCTTTCTTTCTACGGACTCTTAATCAAAGAAGTGAATTGTAAAATTTTTACACAGTCACGGTATGGTTCCTTTCTTCAGATGTTTAGTTTCTGTACCGCCTCAGGTCAGTGGAGACCTATCCTCAGTGTCTTGTATATGAGCAGACTTTTCGTATATCTGCATAAATCATGCAAGTCAACAAAGAGGATAAAGCGCTTCTCTTCTGGGTTCATATAATCTCTCTAGCTTTAGAATTTTTTCTGCTTGGCAGGCAACTCATATATCAGAGTAGCCTGAGCAAGAGCAACAAGGAATTGGTTCCTTAGATTTTGTTCTGATCTCTGACAGAATTTTTAAAAATATGAATTCAGTATGTGGTGATTTATTATGATAATGATTAAAAGTACAGTTACAATAGAGAAAAATCACTTGTCTTTTAGGAATTCAAGAAACCACATGGTGAAGAGTTCCCTATTAGTTGATGTAGTTTTAAAAATAGCTAATGAAATAACAAGTATGTCAAGAACCTGGTCTACCTAGCCACTGGTAAAGTCTGCTATTTTAAATCTAAGCAGTTTTGATGAAAGTGGCATGAGTTAGTCAGTCAAAGACATTTTGCATCAAACGTTCTGTTAATACAAGCCTGGATTTTCTTTAAATAGTAGCTGTCAGTTTTCTTACTTTTGTAATCTTGCTCCTCACCAAATATTGTCACATTCTCCTGTCATCCAGTATTTTTATGTTCTCTCCCCCTTATTTATTTTGGCCATCTATTCTGCACATGATTGTACGTTTTATTTGTCAAAGGACACCAGCACAACACACCATGATTTCTGAGGTTTGAAAAAAGAGGCCTGAACTACTGAGAAACACTGATAACAAGATGCAGTTGATTAGATTGATGCAGTGCTGAGGGGGTGAATCTGTCATAGGTAGATGACTATGAGAAAGCAAGCAGTGCTATTCCTGTTTTCTTTCTCTCTCTCTTTTTCACAACTAAAATCCTAACTGCTATTCTGTAGGCGGGCAAGATACTTTAAAGACCTCAGCACCTCTGGGAAACCTGAAAACCTAGTGAGGGACATAATAGAGAGAAAAGGAAAGAAGAGAAAAGACACTAGGAGTCAGTGATGTATTATGAGATGGGATCTAGTTTTGATTATAAATGTTCATGTTAATATTTTTACTTCAAGTTACCTTTACAAAATTCACTTACTTCAAATAGTCACATAAGGGTTCACTACTTTAGAAGTGATGTTTATATTACAGTAGTGGCTAACAGTCCCCCTTCAGGTCAGAAATAAAAAGTGAGAGACAGTCCTTCTCAAATCTTTTGTAATCTGAGACAAGATAAACAAAGGCATGAGACAGCATGTATTATCCCCATTTTATGAATGAGGAACGAAGTTGTGAAACCAGCCAAGTACTGCTCAGTTTCACTCTGCTGTTGTCTGCATTCTTTTTCACTGGGCAGAGAGAATTTTCTGTTTGCCCTGGCAAGTGCAGTCATTCTGGCTCATAGCTAAAGTGGATGCCAACCTAACAGGGCAAACATGAGAGACTGGGCTTCAGCAGTTGTGGACAAAGAGAGAGCGAAGGAAAAAAGGGAAAGTAAACATTGGACAGGAAAAAAATGCAGATGGGGAAAAAGGTAGAATGTGATGAGAAGGGAGAAGGTGAGATCAGTGTCATGAGAAGCTAAGACAACAGAGTCTTGTGGCACTTTTAAAGACTAACAGATTTATTAATCGCATGAGCTTTCGTGGGAGAAAATCCCACTTCGTCAGACGCTTTGAAGATAGGAAAGTTACAGAGTGGGAGGAAATAAAATGCAGGGGAGTGTATGACATAGCATCAGGTCAGGCTGTAACAGCAAATCAAAATAGGTGTTAGGATTCAAAACACTGGGGAACAGCACATAGAGGAGGGGGAGGTCAATTCACTTGATGTAATGCGAGAAAAATCCATAGTCCCTGTTTAACCCCAAGACAACTGAGTCAAATTTGCATATAAGTTTGAGTTCTGCAGACTCTCTTTGAAGCTGTGATTTGTTATTCATCTGTTTCAACACAGCTATTAACAAGTCGTTAAGGGAGTGAGCAGGGAGATTGAAGTGTTCCCCTACAGGTTTTGCAGTGTTGCAATTTAGCCTGGAACACTTAGCCTGGAACACTCCACAATTTAGCCTGGAACACTTAGCCTGGAACACTCCACATAAGAGATCCACTTTCTGGACACTACAGTGCAAATTAGCGATGGGCACATAAAGACCTGCCTATACCGCAAACCTACTGATCGGTATAGTTACCTACGTCCCTCGAGCTTCCATCCTCGACACACCACACGATCCATTGTGTACAGTCAAGCTCTAAGATATAACCGCATTTGCTCTGACCCTTTAGACAGAGACAGACACCTTCAGGATCTCTACCAGGCATTCTTAAAACTACAGTACAAACCCGCAGAAGTGAAGAAACAAATTGACAGAGCCAGACGGGTACCCAGAAGTCAACTACTGCAGGAGAAGCCCATGAAAAACAACAACAGAACGCCACTGGTCACCACCTACAACCCCCAAGCCAGACCTTTTCAACACATCATCAAAAATCTACAGCCTATTTTACAAGATGATCCCTCACTCTCTCAAGCCTTGGGAGGCAGACCTCTCCTTGCTTTCAGACAGCCCCCTAATCTTAAAAGGATACTTACCAGCAACTACAGATCACAGAACAGAAACACTAAAGCAGGAACACAGCCCTGCAGCAGACCACGCTGCCAACTTTGCCCTCATATCTACACTGATGACACCATCACAGGGCCTAATCATGCCACCTACTCCATCCAGGGTTCGTTCACCTGCTCATCCACCAATGTGATTTATGCCATCATGTGCCGGAAATGCCCCTCTGCCTTATATATTGGACAGACAGGACAGTCTCTGCGCCAAAGAATCAATGGACACAAATCTGACATCAGAAATTGCAACACTGCAAAACCTGTAGGGGAACACTTCAATCTCCCTGCTCACTCCCTTGACGACTTGTTAATAGCTGTGTTGAAACAGATGAATAACAAATCACAGCTTCAAAGAGAGTCTGCAGAACTCAAACTTATATGCAAATTTGACTCAGTTGTCTTGGGGTTAAACAGGGACTATGGATTTTTCTCGCATTACATCAAGTGAATTGACCTCCCCCTCCTCTATGTGCTGTTCCCCAGTGCTTTGAATCCTAACACCTATTTTGATTTGCTGTTACAGCCTGACCTGATGCTATGTCATACACTCCCCTGCATTTTATTTCCTTCCACTCTGTAACTTTCCTATCTTCAAAGCGTCTGACGAAGTGGGATTTTCTCCCACGAAAGCTCATGCGATTAATAAATCTGTTAGTCTTTAAAAGTGCCACAAGACTCTGTTGTCTTTCTACAATAGACTAACACAGCTACCCCTTTGGAATGAGAAGCTAACTTTACACAAGATTTTTCAATCTGGTTTAATTGTGGGTTGGTTCTTTCAAGCAAAGAAGGTGAATTGTCCTAGCTTTTCCTGCAGAAATGACATGATTTTGCATTTAGATACTGTAGCTCCTATGCACCAGCCTCTCTCTTTAAAGTGGATCTTTGCTTTATATTTTCCTTGGAGATATTTAGAAAGCGTGCAACTTAAAAAATAAGGCCTGCCTGGTCAAAGCATTTATTCAGTAATTGATCTTCAGTTAAGACAACTGAGTTTTTAAAACAAGTTTGATTTTGCAATTGCTTTATTTTGAACTTCAATGTAGGATCTGTATTTCTTTTACCAAAATTTGTAATGATCTAGGTTACTTGTTCATATAAAAAGAGCTGTATAGGTCCTCCTATTTATATATACACATTTATATTTATTATATATAATATATTAGATTAAAATAAAACATTAGCTCCAAAGTTGGACTTCTTATTAGTCATCTCCCCCCACCTTTCTAAAGATGGCACATCAAGGTCAATGCTTACATTTTCTCATCAGTTATGGCCAAAGTGATCCTGTGAATTAGTTTATTGGATTGTAGTAAAATGATTTAAACTTTAAAATTGCTTCTACTGTCAGTTGTACAATTCACTTTTTAAATAAAACTTTCCTATCAGGCAAACCTTGACCTTGTGAGCATGAAAATTAATGCACATGATAGATTCACATTTCTGTTGGAAAAAGTATATTATTTTGTGAAAATATAAAGGTGGCCATTACATTAAAAAATGTTAACAAAATGCTAACTTTAGGTCCTGCTCATCTGAAGGTAACATTCCTCTGAGTTCAGTGTCTCTCCCCACACACTGATGAGCTTTGCTGCATTGCTCTTTTGTTCAGAAAATGTCTGATATTTCTGCACTTGCAATGCGGATATGACAGTGAATGAAAGAGCCTTGTAATATTAATTGAGGCCTGTCGTAAGTTTTACCTTTTTTATTGTGATTGAGAAAAATCTCAATTTTTTTGTCTTTATTTTTAGATATAATGTACATATGGGAAGCCTTGCAGAGGAAAAAGTAGGGTTGTTTTCTTTCTTTACCTTGAATTCGGCCTTCCTCCTTCTCATCCTGTCAAATCATTTTCATTTATTGCATCCAGTATAAATTTCTAATGCGAAGTCTCTTTTGTCGTGCACAGGAAACAATATCTTTTTAATCCAGCAAACTTTTCTTTTTAAAAGAATGTAAGAATATATATTGGGGAGTACTAGAATAAATGTTTTTATATTAGAGATATGAAGGGGAGTCTTCACTGACAAGAATTTAATGAAGGTGGCATAGGTATTGGAGTATGCAGCCCAGATATTTTGACATGAATGTTGGCATCCTCTAGCTTTGTAAAAGTCAGGTTTGACGTAATCCAGACCAAGACTTGTGAAAGATCTGGTTTTCAAAGATATTTAGGCAACATGCCTAAATCTCTTTACAAATGTGGTCCTAAAAGGACAGCTTAAACTTCATCACGTAGAAAGTTAAGAGCATTGAAAAGAGCAAGTGAGCACCTTTGTTGTCCATGTTTGTATAAGATGAAACTGACTGTTCATATAAAGTAGAACAGTCTGCTTTATAGAAACATTCTTTGCATCCAGAAGAAACACTGCTGCTGTGGAGAGATGAGAAACGGCTAGACAAAGATGCAAAATAATTAACATTATCTGTGCCAAATGCTTTTGGGCTCTGAAAAAGGTATGTGTACTAGGATACTTATACATATTACAAATATAGTTTGTGATCCTTAGGATAAGGAACATTTGGTTGATCATGTTACATATGGATACAGAGGAAGGAGATATTGCATAAATCCCCATAAAACTACTTTTAAAACATTTTATGAAAAAAATGTAAAACAAATGAGCCATATTGTCACAGCAGCTAGTTATGTATGACAGAGTGGAGACGTACTTTTTTGCAATACTCCTGGGTGACGCTGCAGGTGTCCTGCAGAGGTAAGAAATAGCTCTATCCCTGGCTTGTCCAACCTGCTGCCCGCCAGGGGCTGGAATCCGTCCCACGGGGCGCCAAGGAGCTGCAGCCAGGTTGGAGCCTTTTCAAGTCTCCTGCCCTGAGCATGCTCAGTGCGGGAGTGGCCTGGCTAAGGAGCGACTCTGCCACCTTACAGCTCCTGCCAGGTACGGTGGGGGGCCAGAAGGGGTGGGTGGGGGGAGGCACAGAAGGGGAGGGGCTGCTGGGGAGGAGCAGAGCAGGGAAGGCCAGTCACAGAGGGACTGCTGGGGGGCTGGGAGGTGTCAGGAAAGGGGGGGCTGCAAACCGGGGGGCCCAATGTTGTGTCGTGGGGACAGAGAGGCCGTGGGGAGGCGGCTGCCAGGCTCACGGGGGTCTGGTGTGGCTGCTGCAGGGCTGTGGTGAGACCAGTGGGGCAGCAGAGTGAGGTGTGGAAATGGGGGGCAGTGGGCGGCAGGGGCTGCAGCGAGGTTGCCAGGGATCCCGTCAGCACAACAGCAGCAAAGGCCTCAGAGCCCGGGCGGAGCAAAGAGGAAGCTCAGGGTGGGGGCCAGGTGAGACCACAGGAGCCTGGGCAAGGCAGAGGGACCCAGCCAGAGCCTGTTGGGGAGTGAGGGCAACGAGGCGGTGGTGAGGTCCAGGGGAAGCAGTTGGGGTGCTGAGGTGGTGGGACCAGGGGGTGGAGCGGGGCTGGGGAACGGGGCAGGGAGCCCTGGGGGGAAGGAGACCTGTAGGGCCTTGTGCCCATGCTCCCTACACTCTCCTGCCACCCCACTGCACCCGACCCCCGCCAAGCTCTCCCTCCATCCCTCTAATGCCACCCGTGTCCCACCATGCTTCTCTGCCACCCCATCCCTCCCAAGTCCCTGCCATCTCATCCACCCCCGCCCCACCACCACCTCCCTATGCTCTCCCCACCACCCCACACCAGCAACCCTGCTCCCACTCCCCACACCCCCTGCCCCACCACCCTCCCTATGCCTTCCTCTGACCCCCAAGTGAGAAAAGAACTGCAATGTGGCCCTCCATCCAAAAAGGTTGGACATCCCTGCTCTATCCCCTGGGGAGGGAAGCTCGTACATGCATTTGCTTCATTGCTTCTAAATGTAGGAATTCTGACTAAGCTGAGGGGAAGACATGGGTTCTGCAGTCTCATTGGTTTCCTGATGAATAAGATGCATGTTTAGCTATATCTAACCTCACAGACCTGGGGAACTTTTCTACGTGCCAGGCTGGAATTGCTTTCTCTATTGATAGAGCCCTGCACGGATACCAATATGTGGATCCGCATCCGATCTGCATCTGCAAGAAATGGTGCGCAGATATCCGTGTTGTATCCATGGATGTGGATCTAATGCGGATTTCCGCGGATATCCATGTTTTTGCAGGGCTCTAGATAAAAATATGTGGATCTGTATCCGATCTGCATCTGCAAGAAATAGTCTGCGATATCTGCATTGTATCTGCAGATGTGGATATCCACGGATATAATGCAGATATCCGCGGATTTGCAGGGCTCCATCTATTGACATGGCTTCTAAGATGCTAAAAGCTGATAGGTTTGCTTCTGAGCAGATGTCTTGAGTTTCTGCTGCACAGGAGCTTGTGAGAAGCATGTACAAATTCAATTGGAAAAGAATAGATAACTTTAAATGCCCCAACAAACTACTTGAGTCCATTCTTTACCTCTTGTCCTGTTAGATTACCTCATTCAGTAAAGGAGTCTCTTTTATTAGATCAGCTTCTGTTGGTGGGTGAGAGAAAGAGAAAAAGAACTTTTGAGCCATACAGAGCTCTTCCGGTCTCTGTCACCAACAGAAGCTGGGCCAATAAAAGATATTGCCTCTCCCACCTCTCTAATATCCTGGGACTGCATCTTTCATTGAGTGTCATCTCTTTCACCCTTGCATGAGTATGTCAAAAGATGTAGTAAATTAAAAACAAACAAACAAACAAACAAACTAAACAAACCCACTTTACAGAAACAACATTTTGGCCATCGTGCTTGTGAATTTGTTTTTGAATATGGATCACATTTTTGAGGTAATACAGTGACAGTCTTTCAGTGAGTTTCAGACTACATCTTTATGCTAAGCTTTGAGTGCTATGGACATCACTTCAGGTGGCATTAGTTTCACCTGAATTATCCTGCTATTTTCTCATGCTTGTATGCCTGTCCTAGCTACAGTGACACTCATTTTTTTTTCATCCAGGGAGTTAACTTTATCCCACTCTGTTGTAAATAAATTTACTGCATTTATACGTCAACCCCTTCCCACACAAATCTTTATTTTCACTGACCATGGTATCTACCTTTTGTTTACAGTTCACACTGCTTGCAGTTTCTTATTGGCCATGTCTACTCTGACGGCGGCAAAGTCGTCACCATCAGATCCATCTTTCAAGATTGACATAGCAGTCAGTTAAGACGCGCTAAATCAGTCGGGAAATTGACTTAGTAAACCCACCCCCAGTAGAGACACCATACTGAAGTGGAATTAGGAAGTTGACAGGAGTTAGCAAGCTACTTGGCGTAGCTTGTGTAGCTCCCGTCAGCTGCTGCCAAAGTTGTCCAGGAGTGTAGATCAGGTGGCCATTCATGTTGCATGTGGTTTCCTAGAGAAATCTTTAGAACCTTGCCATTTGTTGAGAATCTTTAGAGAAAAGACACTTGTCTAATTATTCTGCTTAAGTTACAGGTTGTAGAAGATTATGTATCTCCTGCCCACCTTTCTGTGGAAGGAAAGGCATTGTAGTTTTGTTGCTGTGTAGGGGACTGGTTCTTCACACCCCTTGCAAGGCAGCTTTTTAGTACTTTGAGGGTGTCTTAAGCTTCACTGGCATGCAGGTGCACAGAACAAGCTGTGTGAAGTATAACTTCAAAATACAATTACAAGTATGCCTTGTGTCTCTTGAAATATATGCATTATGTCTGACAGGCTCATGCATTTAAACTAGAAAGTGTTAGTTTGCTGTCTGGATCTTATCTAAACTGTGGCAAGGTCTGATGAATTTCTCTGTAAAAGAGTAATTAGGGCAAGGAGACTGATATGTGGTGCTGCTGCTGCAGTGATGAAAATGTAGAAAAATCAAGAAAACGTGGTTAAGTTTGTAGTGTATGGCTAACTCAAGTATAAAAGTTCCAGGCAGCTTTCTCTAAACTGCTAGAAATTAATTCCATATTTGGCTAAAATTATGTTAAAAGATAAGTTAAAAATTACCTGTTCTGAAAAATGCTTATAACGTGTCTGAAATAATTAAGCTTCCCTTTCCAGACTTAAAAGGGAGAAGTTTAAATAGTTGCTTGCTATTGTCCATTTTGAATTTTACACCTGCGTGAATGCAAGGAAAATGGAAAATGTTTGTGGTCTCTGGCTTCCTTTCTCTTCAGTGGAAAAAGTGATAATTATGGTATGCTTTTCTAAAAGCAGTGGTAGAATGTTTAGTCTACAGGGTTTCTTCTTACAGGGTTAGATTGTGGTTAGTATGTACTGTTATTAAAGGAAAAATGGTACATCATTCAGACTAGAGACAAATTGTTACTACTTCACGTAGGTGAAAGGGTGTTGCCAGAGGCTGTCAAATCAGTTTTGTTGCACATACCATGTACTTGCTTTACAGTTTTCTGACTGATTCAAAAGGGCTTCTGATTCTAATTCATAATAAAAGGTAATTTAATTGTAAGAGTAGCTACTTTCACCTTTGTGCCTTAATTATTTAAGGTTAAATGAAGGTTAAATTAATCTTACAAGACATTGCATATTCTTATGCAAATCATGGATTTTTTTCCTTACTCCACTTTCAGCTTCGACCTTTGTAATAATATCTTATGTTGCCTTTGCCTAGAAAAATAAGGTCCCCTTTGCAGCTGTTGTGTATGTATTGAAGCTGTTAGAAAGCTGTACATTGTATTGAGCAAGTAAAATCCTGCCAAAGTTCTTTGAAATTTGTTTCTAAAATAACAAAATCTGTGCAGTCTGATGTAAGCAACTGTTTCATATCCAGCTTTAGTCAGTTGCATGGAATTGACATCCCGCATTTGGTTTTCATTTTCATACAAAGTGATATTTACACGCTGAGCTTTGAAATCTCTCTGGATTTTAATTGTTTTAATTTTTTATTGAAATTAAATCAAACCTTCATCTGGTACCTATAATCAACAGCAGCTGTACATTTTTTTTTTTTTACTGTTTTATATAAAACTACCAGAACACTCTTTGAGGGGGGTAATGTTACTGTTTTGGTTCTCTGAAAAGCATACTAATAAATGCTGGACACGCTTATTAAGGAAAATGTTTAGTTTATGGTCGCTTTCAGTACCAAATTTGTGTGTCTTTTTTAAAATATTTAAACACATGAAATGTAGAATGTGTATTTGTAGCCTTTTGATGGCATTTTGGATCTGAACTACGTATGTTTTAAAATACAAGTTGAATGAGGTAGTCCTGCTTGCTGTCTGACATAATTAAAAGGGCTTCTCGTAGTAGCTAGGCTTTGGATATCTTACAACTAAATTCATTCAGATAAAGCCTAGGATTCCACATGTTCAGTTCGATTTGATATAACTAAATGAGGACATCTCATTTATAATGTGAACTATCTGTTTAAAAAAAAAAAAGAATCAACAAGGCATACGAGGCAAATAATTTCTGGGTAATGACACTCAACAGGTGGCTTTCAAGAGTGAGAGCTGATGTATTTCGAGAACACCATAGAAATACTGCAGTACCCTTCGCTAACTTCTTAAAATATAGCACTTTTTCTTAACATGAGTTACTTGAATTTCAATGTATAACATCAGTGACAGTTAATCAATAAATTCTTATTTGTATCTAATTTCATTTCATAGTAGATCCGTAGGGGACAACAGCATGATGAGATTGGTCCATTAATACACATCTTAGGTACATTGTGGCTGTGTGTTTTCAGACACCTGAGATATATATGAATAAATCATAAAACATGCACTGGTGTCCTAATACTACCATTGGAGGAGTAGCTGGTTGGATCTAGCTTCCATTCTAACACCTTATTTTAATCTCTTTAACTTCAGCTTGAAAATAGTTTTGATCTAATTGGTACCCACAACTATTCTGCTAGTAAAAGAGAATTCTTTTTAAGTCTGGATAAAATGAATCAATTGTTTGGGGTTTTTTTTTTCAGTTACAACTTGGTAATTATTTTTAAAAAATTGTTTAACGTTTGGTTCTTAGCTCCAAAACATCTTGTTACTGTTCTTTCAACGTTTCATATTGTTAGATCTCCATTAAAACTCGAGCTATCTAAAGTTATGATTGAGTTAAAATGCTAAAAATTATGAATATTTTGGATCCTGCTTCTATTGAGATAAATAGCAGGTTTCTTTTCTTTTTTTTTTTTTTTTTTAAACTTTGATTTCTGTGGTAGCAGGATTGAACATTGTGTGCAAGAGCATCTTCCCTTAAGTATTTTTTGCAGCACAGGAGACATTGCAGTCTTGGGGAGACATCACTGCATTGGTTTACAGAAAGTTCATATATGGAAAGTTCTCTGTCTTATAATGGTTAGAAACTTATTTATGTTGCAGAAGGTAATGATACCAACTTGATAGTGTACCCAGGGCCAGCTTGTATCCAGGGGTTCCATCAAAAGATTTGCTTTTCCTTGTTGTTAAAAATTTAAAATATCAGGCTGTTTGTTTTTGTTGTTTCACATGTCTGATATTTACAATAATATTTTTGGCAAGTAGAATATGTTGAAACTTTTGAATAATTCAAACATTTTTTGAGCTTACAACTTAAAATTTCAGGAAGGAAGAAAAATGTATGTTGTTTATAATGACTGCATTCTTTTTCTACCCAGTGAAATCTCATTACTCTACCGAATTTGAAACATTAGATAGATTTGGACACTGGTTTATATAAGTGACAATCTACAAGGGTTCATTTTTAAAACAGTCTCTATTATTTAAAAGCTAGGCACAAGTTTCCATCATTCAATCTGGCATATGAAAGATGGTTTCCTTATTATCATTAGTTTGATCAGCGTACTTCACTCTGATTTAATAATCTAATGATCTGTTCATCACACTTAAGTTTTTAAAGTCTTACTTTCAGAAGAAAATGAAAAGAAAAGAAAAAATGAAAAACCAAAAACATTATTTTAAAATTGATAGCTAAATATAGTGTAATTACATATCACATTACTTAAACCCCAAGTGGTTGAAAGAAGGAACCCTGTCCTATGAAGATTCTCACACATCTTGTCTACCTATATAATGAAAACAAACATCATTCTAATAAAGTACAAGGAAAGGCATATCCCATCACTGCACAACAATCATGATCAAAATGCTATTCCATCTTTAACCTCAAAATTTAAACCCAACAAAACTTGTCTGAAAGCTTATGAATTCAGAACCTGGTACGCATTTGTAACCCCATTTTCTGGGTGTCCCATAACTTCCGACTGCCAGAAGCTGGGACTGTACGACGGACTGAATCGCTAAATTAACTAAATCAGTAAATTGCTCTGTTCCATCCATTTCCTCCTAAGCATCTGGTACTAGCTACTACTGGAAGACAGGATATTGGGCCAGATGGATCACTGATCTCACTAAGGCTATTTTCATATATATAATTTACATATGCATATACTACACATGAGTTTCAAATATAATTTTAATGTCCATTAGTAGTTTAATACAGTTGAACTAAATAAACAGTTTTCTCAAATGATTTTTTATACTTGATCATTATGTGGGCAGTGAAGATCTATGATGATTGGTCTTCAAATGCTTGGAGTTTGAGAGTGATGAGTCCACTGTCGTTTAGCAGCCTTAACTGGTTTTGGAAAGCAAAGGTTTTTTTTCCTTTTGGTATAAGGCTCTTTAAGTTTGCTTCAGATCAGTTTTAAAATGTTTGTGCTCTTGAGAAAATAACATAAGTTGCACTGACTCCTTAACAATGGAAGGGGCTTCAAAAGTAATTCAGATTTAAATGCATTCTATGCCTTCATTTATAGGACATTATAATCACATTGGAATAATATAGAACATTTTCACATTTGAGTTCATGCCATTCAAATAGAATTTATTTCTGTAGCTAAAATAGTTAACTATAGCTCTACAGAGAATAAAACAACAAAGGCAAATCTTCCATTTATTTTAGGGAGGATAATTATTTAGTTTATTACCAGGAGATGGCAGTAAGAGATAAATTTATAAGTCTTGGTATAAAACCTAACTTAATATGAACTTTTGTAATATTTTGTCCTGTCACTTTTTTTCCCATTGGGTATTATTTCTCTACTTTTGACATTGCAAAGGAAGATACATTTCATGTCATGTTTGAAAGACTGACACTGGATTCCATTGTTCAAAAATGTAAAGTAAATCAGTCTGCAGTTTGGCTGCCCTTAACTTTCTTCAGACATATGGCTAAATAATTACTGGATTAACATCAAACAAACATGTATTAACATCCCTGTACCGCAAAAACAGAAGAATGCATGGTTCAGATAGAACATACCTAAACTTCTAGGTGAGAGACTTTTTTTATTGGGTAAACTTACAAAAAGTATTGCCTTTTTTCTTAAATATTCAATCAGGAGAGAGACTGATGCATATCTGTTCTTGCTTTCATTTAGATTTGGTTACAAAGTGCCCCCACCTTAAAAGTTGAAGTCAAGATAAGTGTTGTTCTGCTGGTCAAAAATGTAATTTAAAAAATGTGATTGTTTTATTACTAGCCCAGTAATGTTGCGTGGAACTTATTTCTATCTCTTTTTCTCACCTGGAAATAGTTGATGTCTTGGACCAAGCACCTACACATGTATAGCAGCCTTGCATGATTTTCTACTCACTCACTTGTTAGTAATTTTTCCCAGGAGTGAATGTAGTATCATAGTTGGGTGACTGAGAATGAGGAGTTGTCATGATAAAGGGAGTGTTTAGCTTTTGTGGTAAACTTTATTAACCAGGGTTTGAAAAATAATCTATTTGTCAGTATCAAGTAGGAAACCTTCTCACATATGTGCCATCAACTTCTTCAGCACCTAAGCTTTCATTTTTTTTATGGCCAAAGAAGGGAGCTTTGCCAGTGAGCTCTCATTTGGTGCAACTTTGCTCTGCTTGTGAGTTTCTTTGGGGAAAAAAAAAATCACAAAAATGATGCCGTTAGGTTTTTTTTTTTTTTTTTGCTTCAGAAGTTTAGGTTTGTCACAATTTGATGAGGTACCGTTTTAGCCATTGGGAACACTCTCAATTATTTTGAGCAGGGCAAACACAGCACCGATCTTAAAAAAGAGTAAAGACGAGCCAGGGAATTATAGGCTGACCAAACTAACTTCAATACCTGGAAAGACACTGGAAAAATTATTTAAAAAATCACTTTGGAAGCACCTAGAGCAGGGGTCCTCAAACTTTTTAAACAGGGGGCCAGTTCACGGTCCCTCAGACTGTTGGGGTGCCGTACTATAGTTTGAAAAAAACAAACAAATTCCTACGCACACTGCACTGCACTGCACAGGCATTAATTGAAGATAAAGTGATTGTAAATAGAAATAATTAATTGCGTTTAATTAATTTAATTGGAATGAATTTTGAATTGAAATTTAATTTTTAGAAAGGTTTTTATTTAAAATTAATTTTTAAAAAGCTTTTTAAAAAAGAAGGGAGAGAAAGAAAAAAGAAGGAAGGAGGAGAAAAAGAAAAAAGTAAGAGAAAGAAAGGAAGGAAGCAAAGAAAGAAAGAGCAGGAAGGAAGGAAGACAGAGAAGAGAAAAAGAAAAAAAAGGAAAGGAGGGCAAAGAAGAGAAAGGAGGGCAAGGGAGAGAAAGGAGGGCAAGGGAGGGAAAAAAAAAAAAAAAAAAGAAAGAAGCTGAGGCCGCTGGCGGCGGGGACCCGAACACGGCCTCGGCAGGGCAGAGCAGACCCCGGCACCTGAGACCGATCGTGGCCCCGTGCCGGGAGACCAAGGCTGTCGGCAGACCGGAGCCGACCCCAGGCTGGGAAGTCGAGGCGGCTGGCGGGTGTGAGCCCGGGAGCCTGCCCCAGCCGCATGGGGCAGGCAGGCAGGCGCACATGCCCTGGCCCTGAGCCTGCCTGCTCCGCCCTGGGGGCAGGGAGGGCCAGCCCAGAGGCCGGGTCCAGCTCGGATCTCCGCGGCAAACCGCAGCCCCGGGGGTCTGGAGGGGGCGGTGGGGACTGCCGGCCTGCACGGGGGTTGCAACGGCCACTGCACGGCCACGCACCCACGCAGCTGAGGGAACACTGCCCTCCACCCTTCCCAGCCACCACCAGTCTCCTCCCCATGTTCCCTCCACTCCTCCCCAGCCCCCACCAGTCTCCTTGCCCCCATGTGCCCCCCACCCCTCCCCAGCCACCACCAGTCTCCTTGCCCCCATGTGCCCCGCACCCCTCTCCAGGCCTCCCTCCAGATCCTTCCCAGCCCCCTTACCTGGCTGGAGGCTCGCAGCTGCAGGGACGGCCGGCAGAGCCTCTTCTGGGCCAGGCCGCTCCCACCCTGAGCACGCTCTATCTGAGCATGCTCAGGGCGGGAGATTTGAATCTCCCCAGCCCGGCCGCAGCAGGAACACTGGCAGGGACCCGAACGCGGCCCCGGCAGGGAAGAGCAGATCCCGGCAACAGAGACCGATCCTGGCCCCATGACGGGAGGCCGAGGCTGTCGGCAGAGCTGGGCAGGGTCGGCTCCAGGGTGGGAAGTTGAGGCGGCCGGCGGGTGGGAGACCGGGAGCCTGCCCCGGCTGCAGCCACCCCGCTGCCCCGGCCGCATGGGGCAGGCCGCAGCAGGGGCGGGGGCCGGGTAAATGTCCTTGGCGGGCCGTATCCGGCCCGCGGGCCGTAGTTTGAGGACCCCCGACCTAGAGGATAATAGGGTCATAAAGAATAACCAGGTTGGATTTGTTAGAACAAATTATGCCAAACCCACCTAATTGCCTTCTTTGACAGGGTTACTAACCTATTGGATTGGGGAAAGCAGTAGACTTGCTATATGTTGGGTTTTAGTAAGACTTTTTGATACAGTGCCACGTGACAGTCTCATAAGCAAACCAGGGAAATGTGGTCTAGAGGAAATTACTATAAGGTGGTTGTACAGCTGGTTGAAAGACCATACTCATAGTAGTTATCAATGGTTCACTGTCAAACCAGGAGGACAAAATTTGCAGATATCATCAAGCTGGGAGGGTGCAAGCACTTTTGGAAGAAAGGATTAGACTTCAAAATGACCTTGATAAATTGGAAAATTGATCTAAATCAACGGTGTCCAATCTTTTTGGGTGAGGGGCCATGTTGCAATCATTTTCTCACTTGGGCGGCCAGTGAGCAAGTTTTGGACAGATAAGGCATAGAAATTAATTATATTAAAATTTAAACAGTGTGGTGGCAAAAGAGGTGAGGGCAGGGGTGGCCACATGGGGAGCATGGTAGGGGAGAATGTGGGAAGAGAGGGGAGAAGGGTAGGGTGGCTGGCAGAGGAGCATGGTCCGGCAGTGCAGGGGTGCAGTCCCCTCCTCCCCTCAGCATCTCACCTGTGGCTTCCCCCCCCCAAGCAGCTCACAGTGTGGAGCATTAGCAGCACTTGGTCCCCCCTCCCCTCACACCCCACAGCTCCCCCCCTCTCTAGCACTGAGTGGCACTTAACTTCCCAGCCCTTCCCTCCAGCCCCAGCACAGAGGAACACCAGCTCTTCATCCGGACCCACCCCTAGCATGGAGCAGCACTCAGCCCCTGAGCCCCTCCCCCAGCACAGAGAGGTGTCCGGCCCCCCACATCCCCCTCAAGCACGCAGGGGCAGTGGGGCACATGGCCTGGACACGCATACCCCGCAGCTCTCCCTCTGTCCTAGCATGGAGTGTGACCCAGCCCCTCCTTCCCCCAAGCACAGAGGAGCACCAGGCTCTCCGTCCAGACCCCCACCAGCCTGGAGAGCACCTGGTCCCTCCCTCCTGCACAGAGCAGTGCTCAGCCCCCGAACTCCATCCCTCCTCCAGCACGGAGGGCATTCGGTCCCCCAGCCCCTTCCTCCTCAGCATGGAGCTGTGCTTGGCCCCCGAGCCCCTCCCTCCCCCACGGAGTGGTGCCCAGCACCCCACAACTCCCCAAGCATGCAGGGACACTGGGCCCCATGGCCTGGCCCCTCCCCAGCACAGAGCAGCCCCTGGCCTCTCCTGCCCCGCAGTTCCCCATCTTCCCAACACCTCATGCATCCAGCTCTTCTGCTCATGGCTCCCCCTTTCTTCTCCTGGCACCTCCACCTGTCGCTTCTCAGCCACAGCTCCTTCCTTGCGGCACCCCCCACACCCAACCTCCGGTGGGACCTGGGTCCCACTTCCCCAACCTCTTGCACCCAGCTCCTCCTCCTCTCCCCCACCCAGCCCTTTGCCCACATCCAATATGGCTGCACAGCAGCCTGTGCAGTCACATTTCACATTTCCTACCTTGCGCAGCCCAGACACATACCTGGGCTGCACAGGGCGGGAGATTTAAAATAGCCCCAACTCAGCCGCCTCCTATGTGTGTGCAGCAGCTCCATGGGCTGGATAAGAGCCCTTGGTGGGCCGGATTCTGGCCAATGGGCTGCACGTTGGACAATCCAGGTCTAAATCAAGCAGATGAAATTCAGTCAAGACAATTGAGAAGTATTTCACTTAAGAAATTAAAATCAAGTGCACAAATAGACAATGGGAAATAACTGGCTAGACAGTAGTACTGTTGAAACGGATCTGGGGGCTAGAGTGGATCACAAATTGAATAGTAGCCGACCATGTGATGCAGCTGCGAAAAAGACT
>ML685860.1:3864229-3934252 GCA_007922175.1 Pelusios castaneus | reverse complement strand
ACAAATTGAATAGTAGCCGACCATGTGATGCAGCTGCGAAAAAGACTTATCATTCTGTGGTGTAGTAACAGGAGTGCAATATATACAACACAGGAGGTAATTGCCCCACTCTACTTAGCACTGCTGAGGCCTCAGGGTGAGCACTGTGCCCAGTTCTGGGTGTGACACTTTAGGAAATAAGTGGATACATTGGAGAGTCCATAAGGGGAGCAACAAAAAATATCAGGTTTGGAAAACCTGATCTATAAGGAAAAGATTAAACATGCCTAATTTTTTTTTTTAATTTTGAAGAAAGAAGGTATTGAGGGAGGAACTGATATGTTTTTGAATATGTTAAGAACTCTTCTAAAGAGGATGGTGATAATTTGTTCTCTATATCCACTGAAGGTCAAATAATAAGTAATAAATTTAAGTTAATTATTAGGAAAATCTTTGACTATAAAGATTGTTGAGCTCATGAATACGTTTCTAAGGGAGGTTGTGTAAACCCATCATTGAAAGTTTTAGGAGCAGGTTGAACAAACAAATGCCAAGGATGATCCAGCTTTACTTGGTCTTGCCTCAGCACAGGGGCATGGACTTGATGACCTCTATGTGTCCTTTTCAGCACTCTGTTTCTATAATTTATATAGAAGGACTTCAGTAAATCTAATTTGACTTGGTAGTTGCAAAATCTGCATCATCCTTTGAAAGTGCTTTGTTATTGGTCTCTGGATACCACAATATCATTTAAATCTGATCAATAGCCATTTATTCTGCAATTTCCTCTCTTCCTGTCACCATTAATTTCCACAAAGTTCATTCCTAGTTAATATGCAGTTCAGTGGAGGACTCTATAAAAACATTCTTCAGTTGATCTCTTTTCTAAATTAATACTGTTTTCTTTGCCCTTCAGTACTCTTCAACACTAAAGGTGTTGGGTCTAAACCAGTGCAAACGAGTCTTAATTTTTACCCACAACTTTTTCTTTTATTCTTAGCAAAGTAATCTTCTTTTGATACATGCTGTCTGCTAAATCTAAGGTATCTATTTTGGAATTCTCTGTTAGTGCAATTTTTAATATGGCAAAAATGCAGGCTCTTTGAAATGAGTAATAGACCTAATAATGATTTCCCAGTGGACCAGAGATGGGCCTTTCTCAGCTGACCTTTTCATCTAGCGCCAATGATGTTTCTGAAGAATATGCACACCTAAAATTGGATCCTAATTCTTTAAAGGCTATTCTGAATATATATTCCTGAGCTGCTGTCTAAATTGTTTCTATCACTTATGTTTGTTCAACTTTAAATGAGCACAATCTGCTTATTATCTACTCCTTTCTTGACAGAAGTTAATATATAGATGATGGACAAGATTCATAAGGCAATGCATTCAGCGCTCTATCAGAAAAATTGAATACAAGTGTATTGGGAAATGATTGAGTGCATCTCCACAGACTTCAGTGGAGTTGTATCTATCTATGGATCACTGATGTTGTCTGAAACAAAAGTTAAATATAATAATCCAGCTTTTGAATCAGGACTATCTTATTTGCTGGATTTTGTCATGAGAGAACTTAGTGCAGAACAATGACCTGCATCTCTCTCAGGTGATGGGCTAGATTCTGGACATTTGTATTTGGGCTCGGGCAAGATATTTGAGTAGTTGAACTGGAAACTTGGAACTCAAAGGAATAGACTGAGGAATAGAGAGCTAAACGTATTTTCTTGGTATGGCTTCTGTCATCTTTTATAGCCAAAAAAGGGAGCTTTGCAAGTGGGCTCTCATTTGGTATAATTTTGCTTTGTTTGTGCATTTCTTTGGAAAGAAAATACCACAAAAATGATGCTGATAGCCTTTTTTTGGCCTCATAAATTTAGGTTTGTCAGAATCTGATGGGGTACCATTTTTGCCAT
The DNA here is from genome assembly GCA_007922175.1 of Pelusios castaneus. NCBI lineage: Eukaryota > Metazoa > Chordata > Testudines > Pelomedusidae > Pelusios > Pelusios castaneus. The sequence continues at coordinate 3,932,357 of ML685860.1, read as the reverse complement.
AAGGATCACTGTGCCTTCTGGTGCAACCTTATTGAGCTATCTCTGGAGAGGCGATTTTGGAGTAGTATCTGTTTTATCTCTAACTAGTTAGAAGTATTTTAAGCATAATATTATGCTGCCTTTATTAAGCCGGGATAAAGAGGGTCATCCAGTTCTGGGATTTATGATAAAGTAGCTAAGAAAAAGTGGTTATCTGGTGACATCCTGTGGATACGCTTGAGAGGGGTATCCATGTAAGTTTATTTCAGCAAAACAAATAGGAACCGTGTGTGGCACTTATAAAGACGAACAAATTTTATGGGTTGTACCTATGAAAGCTTATGCCTTAATAAATTTGTTACACTTTATAAATGCCTCATAGGACTCTTTATTTGTTATCCTCTGGATAGTTATCTTTATTCTTGAAGACATAATGCAGAATTTTTTTGACCAGTTCACAATCTAGACCATTAAATTCCTCAGTAATACATTTACTTTTGTCCATTTAATCTTACTGAAATGTATGAGTTTAACTTAGTCTTGACATTGACAGCTTTTGCATTGGATCTAGCTGTAGAAATCTCTCATAAATATTGCTTCTAGCATAAATCAGTCAATATTTCCTTTAAGATGACAGAAGAGAGACGAAGCACCAGCCGTTACAATTGTCTTTTAAAATGTCATTCAAATGAATAGATAAGGATGACTAATTCTCATTTACCTTTTCTTAATTTACAAAGTGTGTGGTCTCTTCTGTATACAGTTAAGAAACTTTAGCTTCTGAAGTAAGTTCAGAAATGGTCTTGCAGCGTGTTCTCCAGTTGTGGTAACGACTTAATGGAAGGGACATTTAACCTTGACATTAGAAGGTGTCGCTACAACAATTTTTCCTGTACCTTTCCTGGCCAGCACACAAAGACATGTCTGCATTTACTCAAGAGAAATCTGATCATATACTGTGTTCCCTCATTCTGCATTGCCAGGTAGGAGTTAATTGTGAAAAGGAAGAATGGTAAGGGAAGAGAAATAGTAAATGTTTCATTTGTGGTGTTGTCATTTAGCAAATTCTGTATTCGGAAGAGTTCAGCATCCCTTCTCACATCTGCTGTGGAATTAACTTGGAGCAGAAAAGATCCATGATTTGAAGTCCAGGAACTGCAGAATAAGTGTTGTGCTATTAATGCACCATGCTGAAGTCTGATATACTCTCATAGCCCTGCTTTCATAGAGTGGAATTCTGGTATGCAAATGTTCTAGAAACCGGGAATAAAAAATTATAAACTTGCTCAAAATGTTGCTTCTTGGGTCAATTTGAACTCGATGCTTCTTTACTAATAGCTGTATTTTCTTATCTAAGTCCAAAACTTGATTTTCAGTGCAATTGGAATGTTTATCTCAGGTTATTAGCACTTAATTTTCATGTTTGATTTGTTAGATCATAATGCTGTTTTTTCTTGTGCAGTATTAGGTAACTTGTACATAATGATACAGCGCTAACCCTTTTTATGAAACAAATATTTAAGTGCTTGTTAGTTCTGCGCTAGTGCCTTAAGGAGGACCACATTATCTTTTTTCTGAGATCATTTAGTGGCTTACTGTGAAGCCTGACATTTTGGTTGTTCTTATTTTTTATAGAGCAAGGCTTAGATCACATAGCAGAAAATATCCTTTCCTATCTTGATGCCAGATCACTCTGTGCAGCAGAGCTGGTGTGTAAAGAATGGCAGAGAGTCATCTCTGAGGGTATGCTATGGAAGAAATTGATTGAGAGAATGGTGCGCACTGATCCACTGTGGAAAGGGCTCTCTGAAAGAAGGGGTTGGTAAGTACCAGTGCTGTGTGTAAACCACTTCACCCAGCTTTATAGGATATCCATAACAAGTGTTCCTAATCCAGTGTTCTAAGAAAAGATAAATTTATAGTAGATGTGTATCGTTGCATCTTTAGGTACCTCAAGTGAAATATTGCCACTTCAACTTTTGAGAAATGGCTAATTAGAATTTTAAAAAATGCATTTCTTTCCTGGTAATACTTTGTCCGCAGATTGGGGAAAACTGGGTTTTTCCATTTTTTGCAAGTCTCTGAAGGTGGGGGCCAGGAGGAGAGGGGAGATTCCTCAGTGTGTTTTTCCTCACTAGCATTTTGCTTTACTGCACTCTGTAATAGCATGCTTATGAAACTGCCGTCTCTGATTCAAGACCCAGTAGAGGTGGGAAACACAGCAACCTAAAAAAGCCTATCAAAATAGCAAATTCCTATTTAGAGAACACAATGAAAGAAAACAATTTCCTTTTTTGAATCTGTGGTTTAAAATCAGCTGTTAATGCGTACAGGCCTACATACCTGTGTCTTCTACATGGATTAGTGACTTTAATATAAAGTATCAAAAGTATTGTTTGAGAATATATATATGCTAAGTTTTAGCTTAGTACAGAGTTATTCATCTTGCAGGGATTTTTGTTTTAATGTTAAACTGAAAAGTATATTTTTCCCCTCTTTGTTAGGGATCAGTACCTGTTTAAAAACAGACCCACGGATGGCCCCCCCAATTCATTTTACAGGTCGCTATACCCAAAGATAATCCAGGATATAGAGGTATGTTTTCTAACACAACTTTTGCAATGTAAATAACTTTTAAGTTTTCATGAGATAGCTTGTTTGTTACTCTGGGAGATTCCTGAACAGCACATACTTAAATATAATGATTATGTAATTGATTGCAGTATTTCTAGTAATAATTCTACTTTGCCAGGAAAATGTGGTAAACGTGCAGTAGTTTATTGGATAAATCAAATACAGTATGAAGGTAACTTGTTAATGTCAAGCTTAGAAGCATGTTTCATTTTTTGAAAGGTTTTGGAACTTTTCAGAAATGAATTGTGAAGTCCGAGTTAACAATATTGAAATATTTAATGGTCTCTTCCAGTGCATGATTATCCCATGCATTCTGAAAAACCACTTTTTCTACATAGGTTGCCTATCCTAATTGTAAAATTAAGTACACATTTCAACTTCAAATATTAAACATTCACATACCAAGATCTATTTAATATCTCTCCCCCCCCCCCAATTTCCTTCCAATGAGTGCAGAATTTGACTGTGGTCAGAGGCCATATAGCTATAGCCATTTTAAAAAATGGGATTTAGGACTAAAGATGACGTAGAAATGACTATCTTTTGTTGTTTGACAGAACATGATATTTTGTTTACCTTGTAAAGAGTTACAAAGTTATGGCTCTTTTACTTTTTAACATATGTTTTTGACAGATCAGAGTAATCTTGGACTTCACCTACTGGCCGAGAAATTTAGTCTTAATCCAGTTAGCTATGTATCTACCATAAAAATGTGTTACTTATACCAAAACTGTAAAGCATTTCTTTCAGCCAGGTGATGGACATAAAATTATTGGTCCAAAATTCATTAATAGAGAAACGTGTTTGTTGGTAAAGGCAGATGTGAACTAATGGAATCATTCTGTTATGGCAAATGTGAGCTTGTGTGGCTGGCACTTTATGAACAAAATTATTCAAAACGCCAACCTGTCTGTAAAATGTAGCTGTTACACAAATCAACTCTAGCCATAATTTAAAATATATATTTTTATAAGCGCCTGTTCATTCAAATGATTTTTTTTCAAGTATAGATCTGGACATAGAAAAATATAACCCACCCACAACATTAACACCTGTTGGTTGTGCACCCAACACCTTTACATACTTGGGTAGTGAGATGGCTTGTCTTATCCTTTTCTCTTCTGCATACAAGTTCTTTCAGCATAGTTGAGTTGATTTTTCAGATAAGACCAAACAGAGAGGTTTCCCTCTGGTATTGGTTAATCCTTGCTTTGCTGTGATTAGCAACAGGCTTAGGCAGCAGGGTTTCTCCATTACTTCAGTTTTATTTTTTTGCTGGAGCCCTCCTTCTCCACTAGTAAGGGCGAGATTCTGTTCCCTTTGAAGTAAGAAGCAAAACTTCCATTTTCAGTGATAGCAGGATTTGGGCCTAGAAGTGCTGTAAGTGATTACTTGAGTGAAGTCATTTTAAGATTTGGGCTCATGTGCATTCTTAGTTGGAAGAAGTGAGAGTAGATTTTGTACCAGTATTCTTAACAGTAGAACACTGTAGAATTGATTAGGGGTATTGATAGGGTAAGCACTGAAATCATATTTGAAAGAGAGCTGTTGTTTGTTGAGGGCCCTTTTGAGGAGGAAAGGGAAGAGAGTTCCAAGAAAAGAGTGTAACAAGTTCCAGAGGGGTAGCCATATTATTCTAGTTCAGCAAAACACAGAGTCCTGTGTGATTTTTAAAGATTAACCAATTTATCTATCGCATGAGCTTTCATGGGCAGAATTCTAATATATCTGATGAAGCGGAATTCTGCCCACAAACACGCATGCAATAAATAAATTGGTTAGTCGTTAAAAGTGCCACAGGACTCCTTGTTTGTTTTGCAGAAAATATTGGTATCTACAAAGGAAGAAAACTTTCAAGTAGGTCCCTCTGATAACCCAATTGATGGGAAACACTCCATAGTAAAATAAATAAATAAATATATATATATATATATATATATAAATAAAAAAATACTATATGCGTGCACGTGTACACTCCCGCCCCCCTACACACACCCCGTACACACTCACACTAAAAACCAGTGTGATAAGAGTGGTTGAGGCTTAGTGTTAAACGATACAATAATTAGATTGCTTTATATTCCAATTTTTGACATTCACTCTTCCTAAATTCATCCTAAAGCCAAATATAAATGGGGCCTATATGATGGTGGAAGTGTTCTAAATCCTGAATTTTAGCAGTGGGTTTAACTAGATGACCCTTACGATCCCTTCTAACGCTATGATTCTATGATAACATGTAGAAGGTGCAGCAAGAGATCTCAGACTATATAGCTTTAAATACTTGTGTGTTGAGATGGCTTGTCCTACCCTCGCAGCCTTCTCTTTACTATTTGCATAGTTTATACAGCTTAATATTATTGTCCAGAGTTAAACATACAAAATTTTTTAAACTGATTACCTTAAGTGACAGGAAGTGAATGGTCATAAAAGCCCCCCCAAACCTACCCTGCCGCAGTGATTAAAAAATAAATAAATTCCAAACTCAGGTTTTTGAAGTGATCTGACAAAGTGAGGAGGCAATACCACTGAAATTTACAGGTCACATGGAGACATTTTCTTCTAACTGTACAAGTTTCCCAAAAATTTAAACTTCATTAGGATTATAAATTTAAAACAGTATCTTAAAAACCCACCTTAATAGACTCACTGTACTACAAAACCAAGCATTAGACGGCTTGGAAATTTTTGAGGATTCACGTCTTCAAAATAATAAAAAACAAAACAAAAAACCCAACCTCACGAGCAAATACACCAGGCATTTCAAAATCTGAAGATGCAGAGTTGTGCTATTCTATTGAACTGTAACTCTGCTTCCATACCTGTCACTCAAAATACAGACCTTGGCCTGTCACTTAGATGGGTTCCTCTGTTACTTTTGTAGTACTTGTATAATGGGCAGGGATAAGGCGGTTGTCCAGCTCACTGTGATTGAGGTGTCCGTTGGAACAAAGATAGCTGAAAGTGATCCGTAGTAGGCAATGTGTTTCTCCTGTGGTCGTGTAACTGTACAGAATAACTAGATGGGTGTGGGGCATTACTTTGTGGGAGATGTGTAAGGTAAGTGGGAAATGGTTGGTGTAGCTGGCATATCAGTACGCAAGGAATGGAGGAGAATCTGCTTTGAAGGTGGTATTTCTTTAACTGATGCTTACATTCATACACCAAGTATGGAATATTACCTTGCCATATAGAAGGTATGGGTTGTCTCATGAACTCAAGTGAAGGGAGGTAAGCATATAGGATGAGACTTAAGGTGGCTTAGGGAATCTTAACACTGGCATCTCTATACTCTCATGGTATTTTGGTTTTTTGGAGGTGTCTTTAATTTAAAATGTACTGGCCTAATATTTGGGGTCTAAAATATTTTATGAAATTATCCCAGTTACTGATATAAACTTATAACCGTAATTCCATTTTAACACTGACTTTTCTCTGGGATTCCCTAGGGCTTTGAAGAAGTGGCTTGATCAGTCAAGGGCTTTTTAAGTTAGCAGACAAAGATATGACAAGATCCAATGACTGGAAGCAAAAACTGGACAGAGTCAGATTTAGAAATAAGGCATACATTTTTAACAATGAAGGTAATTAACTGTTGAAACAGCTTTCTTAGGGATTTCCACCATTTGAAATCTTTAAATCAAGATTAGATGACTCTAGCTCCATCTCAATAAAGAGGTATAGGCTTGATGTAGGAATCACTGGGTGGATTCAAAAGCATAATTTTAATTCAGGATGTTAGACCAGATAATCGTAACTGTCCCTTTTGGCCTTAAAATCTGTAAATTTATGCAACAATAGTCTGTACTCTTCACTGGCTGTCAGTTATATTGGGTGAATTCAAGGGTCTGGCTGCCACCCGCCACACCCCAAATGTGGTAGGGCTGGCCACATCAGACATTTGCTCTGACTTATCATGCCATCTTTATTTGTCCAGGACACACAAGCTAATTATCTAAAGGGTCAAATGCCAGGTAGTTCAGTCACAAGTCTCACTCAGGAATTGACTCTCCAGTTCATTCTACCCAAAACAAATGTGAGCCTCAGCTTGCCCACATTCAGGAAAGACACATGTCTTTGTCCAAACTTCTAAGCGTATGAAGTCTCTATTGTAAAGCCCAGCTCTCACTTCTGGAATCTCAAGCATTCAGCTCATACTAGCAAAATTTTCCTAATTTTGGTCCTTTGGAGTTATTAATTTGGAGGGTGGAATGAAGATGGGTTGAGGAGTCTTGCAACTTGGGACTTGGTTTTCTGTTCTGTACAATCTAAGGCCTGAGAAATGTTCCCATGTTCCAGATGTTTTCATGATATATCAGGATAAATACTTTTAGTAGTTTGAACTTCTTGAATTTAATAGTCAAGAGTCAGATAACTTTCTCTTCCAAAGTCCCATCATTTTTAATTCTTCCAATAAATTTCATTATACAGAATGATTCATAAAGGGCTTTCTCCCCGTGGGCTCTCAGAACAAGTTGTTGACACAGTCCTTCAAATCCAGAAAATCTGCAACAGAAAAAGCCAGCGACAGCATATCGACATCTTTTTCTTTAGGCATTGCTAACAAAAGGATGGTGGTAGAAGGCAGGTCCTGCTTTCATTTCATCTCCTCCATTCTTGAGTTCTTCAGAAGATTGCTGTAAAAATACCAAACTTCATCTTAGGGGGCCATTCAGGGTCTGAAGGATTTTCTGTCCTTACTGATTTTAAAAGCAGTGTTGCTCTCCTTAAACCTTATTCAGTAATATCTATCTTGAATATCTTTCTTTGTAAGTTTTGTTACTCCTATCTTTCCACAGGACCCCTAAATTCACTATTCACTTTTTGTCTCACCACTGAAGTTCTTTTCCTGGTGATTGTCACATTAACACTCAGAAGACAAATATTTTTTACAAGACTTTTACCTGAAGGCCTTATTTTTAGTATATTAAAGTGTGCATTTTGTGACTGAAGAACTTCTCAGAGGTCACTATTTTACATGTAAGGAACAAGGATAAATCAGAACCTGTTGTTAAATCATTTCTAAGATAGAAGGGGATTTCATTAATTTATGCAGCTGGTACTAAATTGGAACACAAGTGAGGATAAGTATGGTAGAAAAATGGTCTGTCGCCATTGGATTGACTGACTGACAGAATTCAAAAAGTAATCCAGAAACCAAATTGACAATTGGAAGCAAAAATGAGGGATGAATCAAGAGCTAATTTAATTCTTTCCCTTGGGTTCTATTAGTATTTGGGGTCAAAAGTCCATGCAGCCACAAGCAGTATTAGCTGCAAGGTAATACAGCCTATGATTTGGCAATTTGAGGATCCTTTGCCTCTCTGAAAACGTATTAGTGCCAATATCTGTTCTCTGCCAAGCACATTTTCAGAACATACCGTCACTTCTGCAATCATTGAATGAGAGCGGACATTTTAGAGATCTGAAATCAGATTCTTGGAAAGAGGAATGTAACTCTCTGTACCTCTGGAGTGAAAAGTAACTGAAGCCAAGTATTTAATTGGGTTTTATTTCATAAGGGGTGGTCCAGTAATTTCAGGTGTTTCCAAATCAGTTGTTGCTGAACAGCCAAGCCAAGTACTTTCCGACCTCGCTTAAAGGGAAAACTAGCATAGTGTTTGTTTTCGAAAACCAAATGTGGGCATGCAAAATGTATTTATGTGGAGATTGTCAGTCAGTTCTGTTAACACTGAACTTGGAAAGAGTCCACAAATATTGTGGTACAGATAAAGTGTTTTAAATGAACTACATTAATAGGCAAATTGCCAAATAATAGGATAAGTTTTATAGTTTTAATCCCACAACCTCCAAATCCCTGGACATCTTCCATATGATCTATCAAACTGGGCCAATTTATCCCTTTAGGTTAGCACAAATGTATTCTATTCCTCATGGTCTGTCAAAAAGATTATTTTTATGTGTTTTTCATATCCTGAAACACAGGGGAAGTTTCTTCATCTTGTTTCTATGGAGACTGCAGCCTGCTTAATTAAGATGAGAATATAAAAGGAGATTTCCCCAAAGAATTTAGGAAAGAATGTGGCCAGGCCATCAAATAAACTCCATGTGTTCTTCCAAAAGTTAGGGGAGTTCATATTTTTAAAAATACAAACTAGCTTTTAAACTCTTGAACAGAAGAGACATGAAGAGGGAAGAGGTGGTTTGGTGGATTTGTGACTATGGGCAGCTGGGGTAGGATGTTCACTTTTCGGTTTTTGCCAAAGCTCCAATGTGTGCTTTCAAATGAGATACATTTTTGTAGTAATATTTACAGTATTAGAGTGAGAGGACTGAAATTTTGTTGGGAAATCTGGTCTGCTGGATACATACACATCATCTTTCCTTTAAAGAGCTTATCATTTAAGTCATTTTCGCTTAGTGGCAAATTTATTAAAGGGTAATTGTTTCCTTAAATGAAACTGTTGGCAAATAAGAGGATGCTTGAGAGTACTATTAAGCACTTCAGATGTGCTCATACAACTGCCATGGAGGCCAAAAAAGTAGCTAATTAATTACATTTCTAATGTTATCTATTGTTATAGTATTACATAGCTGGTTATTAAATAGTGATATTATACCTAGTTTACACTTGCCGCACTTTTTGGCGGCAATTGATGGGAGATACGCAAGGTATGTAAAATACCTTCTGTATCTCCCAGCAACTTACTAACTGCCCCTTACACACTCCTCTAAGGTGACCGGAAACGCCATACTGCGACCTTAACAATACACCGCTTTCGGTTCAGGAATTGCTAGGACAAACTCTGGAACGATTGAGCGCGTCTACACAGACCGCTCAGTCACACCCGGAAGAGGGCACTGGCTGCGGTGATTTGTCATCATCAGTATAGATGTAGCCTCAGTCTCAATTGGAAACCAAAATGTGTAATAGAGCCTCTATTCTGTAGTTCTGTATGGCCAGGTGTTCTGTTTATTATTGATGCATCTATCATTGCAGTAACACAGATGCTTACCCTCCCTGTTTTCTTTGCTCTCAGCTGTAGTAGGGTTTTTTAAAAAAAAAAATCTCCCTTTGAGAGCTGGAAGGGATTGAATTAAGTTGCTCAGGTATCACATTTCCACCCCGCCACCCCCCAAAGGAAAAAAAAATCATCTATAGATCTTCTCTCCATGCTTTCAAGAAGGCAGATCTTCGAGGTGGCATTTTGATTTAATTTCCATGTATTTGAGGTTTTAAATGCAAAGTTTCCAGAACCCTTGCTGAGAAATGTGTATCTTGATAGCTTCTTTCCAGTTTGAAGCCCTTAACAGGGACATACCACATCATTTGAGCATTTGGCTGCTGTCTTTATTCGATGCATTCATGGTGCTTAAAATGCCTCGTACATGAAGTCTGAATAATCTGAATTAATTCTGTACTTGTTTTGTCCCTTTTAGTGCATTGGTTTTAAAGTCGTCTGTTCTAAAAAACTTGGTTTTTTATATTATATTTTTTAGATGTAATTCAAATAATTTAAGGTATTTACACTGATAGCCAGGCAAAGTGAAATCTGCTTTGGGTCTGCTATCTGTTCAGGGTTGTAAACAACAATCCAACAAAAGGTAGTTTCGTAGAATCATAGAAATATAGGTCAGTGAGGCAGGATTCAGTATGTTCTAGACCTCCCTAAAAGGTGTTTGCCTAACCTGTTCTTAAATCTGCAATGATAGATTACACGGCCGCCTCCCTAGATAATTTGTCTCAGACCTTAACTACCTTTACCGTTAGGAAGTTTTGTCTAACCTAAATCTTCCTTGCTGCATTTTAAGCCCATTGCTACTTGTTCTGTCCTCAGTGGTTTAAGAAAAATGGTTTATCATCCTCCTCTTTATAACAATCCTTTTGTGTACTTGAGGACTGTTATGTTCCTCCTTAGTATTCACAAGACTAAACTAACTCAGTTAATCATCCCACTCTGCGTGGCACTAGTGAAGCCTTAGCTGGATTAGTGTCCAGTTCTGGGGGTGACACTTCAGCAAATATGTGGACAAATTGGAGTGAGTCCAGAACAGAGCTACAAAACATGATAAAAGGGTTAGAAAACTTGATCTGTGAGGATGGATTAAAAGAAGATCTGGGCACATTTAGTCTTCAGAAAGGTTATTGTCAGGGAGAAGGGAAATCTGATAAGTCTTCTAATGTGTTATGGGTTGTTACAAAGAGGGTGATCAGTAGTTCTGCCTGTCCACTGAAGATAGGACAGGAATTAATGTGCTTAATCTGCAGCAGGGGAGATTAAGGTTAGATATTAGGAAAACTTTCTAACTGTAAGGCTAGTTAAGTGCTGGATAGGCTTCCACGGGATGTTGTGGAATCCCCATCATTGAAGGTTTTTAAGAACTGGTTGGACAGACACCTGTCAGGTATGGTTTTAGGGATACTTGTCCTGCCTCAGAGCAAGGAGCAACTTTGATGACTTTTCTCCAGCCTTAAACTTCTGTGATTCTATATCAGGTTATTAATATAGAAGTGACTGTGCTGATCCTGTGACTCTCACTTCCCTGTATGTATTTTCCTCACATTCTGTAACTTCTCCATCTTTGAGCATCTGACAAAGTGGGATTTTCTCCCGTGAATGTTCATGTGATAAATAAATTTGTTAGTCTTTAAAAGTGCCACAAGACTCCCTGTTTGTTGTGCCTATGCCTGTTCACCCTCTGTGTGTGCTCAGTGTGAACTGGATGTCTCCAGAAGCTTGTGTGGTTAGTAAGTGTTGTGCTGTGTCTTGACAAACCTGCCTCCTATGTACATAGTTGGCGGGAGGTAGAATGAAAGAGGGGAAAGCTCTCTTCCAGCTCAAGGAGCTCAGGTGAAAAATGAAGCCTGCAGGCAGAGCACAGGGCCAGCATACTGGTAAGAATTTCAGAATAGGCCCTTCCTTTCTGGGTGGGGTTTCTCCCCAAGGCGATATCTTGAGTGGTTATTTAATTTTTAATTAGTCAGCTAGCCGAATGGGGAGTGTGGGTGGGACTGCACATTTTTCGGCTACCTTTCCCTCAAAAGATTATAATGTTTCATGAGGAAAATATCTCCACCTGTTTCTTAATGTTTTAAAAAGTAAACTTAAGGAGTTTAAAGGGATCATCCCAAGAGAGCATAGAAGTGGTACTGCCATGTGCTCTTCATCCTGTCTTGTTCTGCAGGGGATACAAATTTAGCTCTGTCTGTCAGCACCAAGTGCACTTTTTACTATAACATATATGAAAGCCAAAAAATAAACCAAATGGTGTTTGTTCTCAAACAAACAGTAACCTAGCAGGTGGGTAATCTATATTTTTAACACATCCATTGAATAACAAATATTGTAACACTTAACCCAAGAGAATGAACATTTCTAAATCTGAATGCTTCCCCCACATTCAAACATTGCTTAGATCACTAAAAAGGTGCTGCCATCTCTGTCTGTCCTGGGCTGCTCTTTACATATCTTCTATGTTAAATCCCATTAGTTTTCCCTCTCCATTTACTGTTTGACAGAGGGATTCTTTCAGTCACCCCCCACTCCTGACTCCTTTTTTTTTTTTTTTTCCTTTGCATTGCTCCAGCTGACCAGTCAGACATCTACCATAGGAGATGCTCTGGCTTCTTTCCTAGCATGATCCAGGCACCTTTCTGGATAATTTTAGAGAGAACTTCGCTAGGAAACAAAACAAAAGCAATCTTTTTTTTTTTTTTTTTTTTTTCCATGATTAAAATAAATGCCTCCAAATCAACTCAATTTAAATTATCCGCTCTGGTTGGATGAGGTTTTCCTTTAGCTGTGTGGGTACAGTGTTTTTGATAGCTGCTTTCTGTTACTGATTCTCCTGCCTTTGAGTTTGTTTAGAGAAGCGTGTGGAGCTGTGGGTGTGGTTCATACTGTAGGAAATTGATGTTTCCCACCATTTAAGCTTGTCTGGCATGTAGTTCTCTGAGCTGAGTTTAGAGGTGGTTTTATTTATACTTTGAAGCTTTATTGAGGGGATGTAAATAAAAATTACAAGTAACAAGTGTCTGAGGTTTTGTAATTTAAGTGCGTTAAGGAACCTTGGATTTCTGCAGCATTAATTCTGGAATGTTTATTATAGTACATAAAATGTAATAACTCCTTGCTTGGAAACACTGACCTACTCAGCAGACGTATAATTTATTTTAAATATTTGTTGTGGGAGGTTGCAGGTGAAATCTTTGTCAACTGCACCTTTCGGCAACAAATGAGTTTCACATAACAAGTAGCTTTTATGTGGTTGCAAATACTGTATTTAACATGCTTCTTTTTAGAGGGTCTTCCAAGTTGCCCACCCTCTCAGCTGTATTTAGTCATATAAAATGTTTTCTCTATATTTGCACATCTGTTTCCACTCTATTGCCAATTGTAATGCTGCTGTATATTCTCTGTGTATTGTGGCTACTTTCCCAGTATATTGAAAATTTATGTAATATAAGGGGATTTTACAGGTTCTCAAAAAATATGAAATATTTCCCACAGTAGCCACACCACAGAATGTCTAAACGAAATGACATCAATTCATCAATTTTAAATATACACCTGCACATGACTTATTGCTTTATAGCACTCAGACAAAAGTATAAATAATATTTGTTTTCTTCATTTGTAGCCAATATTTATATATGGTAAATTTAAGTAGCTTCCAATGGTGAAATTTTGAATATTGAACTAAATAAAAACAGTTGAGTCCTAAACATTAGGTCAGCATTATTTTGACTATTGTTTTATCTGGTAACTTGGTTATGAAGGACAAAATCTCAACAACTATTGAAGTTCCAGCTGCTTGGTCCATTTAGTGATACTTGGTATGCCAAAAAGAGAAGAAGTTTATAAACCTGAAGAGCAAGTCCCTCAGCAGTGTTTTTACCAACTGTTTTTAGAGCACTGAACAGCTATTTAAAATAATCAAAATAGGTTAAATTCAGATTTAAAACATTTATTTCAGACTTGTCAAATGTAGAACTCTACTCCAGAGAAATTCTCCCATGAGCTCTCTCTTAGAATGAGATGCTTACATACAGTAACTTGTTGAATCATATAGCACGTGCTTATTTGAAGTTTAAGCTACTCTTGGAGATCCCTTATAGAACTATTAACTGTAAGAATATACAAGGGATACAGAGTTTATTCAATAATCTTAATTCAAGGAGAGCAATGTCTCAGTCAGAACACTACTGGTATGGTGCATTGTTAGATTTCCTTTACTTAGATTAGAAATAACTGAATTTACCATTTTTGTTCAGTCTTTGTTGACATGCATGAAAATAATTCACTTCTAACTGTTGTCTAAATCCAAACTGAGTAAACAGAACCTGTAGCTTACTGTGTTACATTTTATCTTCATAGAATAATAGAAGATTAGGGTTGGAAGGGACCTCAGGAGGTCATCTAGTGCAACCCCCTTCTCTAAAGCAGATCATCCCTGCCAGGGCTTTGTCAAGCTGGGCCATAAAAACCTCTAAGGATGGAGATTCCACCACCTCCCTAGGTAACCCATATTCCAGTGCTTCACCACCCTCCTAGTGAAAAAGTTTTTCCTAATATCAAACCTACATCTCTCCCACTGCACTTGAGTCGTCTGCCATCACTGAGGACAGCTTAGTTCAGGGGTTGGCAACCTTTGTCGACTCGTGTGCCGGCCCCTCCTCCTCCTCAACCCTCAGCTGGTGCTGATGGCCCACTCGTAGAAAGAAGCCACCTGGAGGGGCTCCTCTTGGCAGCGTGCCTGGGGACCCCTATCCCCATGCACACCATGGAAAGAAGTTGCCTGGAGTGACTCCTTTGGGCAGCAGCTCACCACAGAGAGGAGCCGCTCTGGGTGGCTTCTTTACACGGTATGCCTGGGGCATGGACATGGCAGGGACCTCCGCACTGCAGCCGCCACTTGGAGTGTCTTTTGGTGGCAGGAGAGGCAATTTCTGTGGCACCACAGAGGATGCCGAGTGCCGCTCCAAATGGGCTTGTGTGCCACCGTTGGCACAGGTACCGGGGGTTGCCTACCCCTGGCTCAGTTCCATTTTCTTTGGATCCCCCTTCAGGTAGTTGAAGGTTGCTATCAGATCCCCCCTCACTCTTCTCTTCTGCTGACTAAAAAAGCACAATTCCCTCACCTTCTCCCCATAAGTCATATGCTCCAGCCCCCTAATAATTTTTGTTGCTCTCCACTGAACGCTCTCCAATTTGTCCACATTCTTTCTGTAGTGGGGGCCCCAAGACTGGATGGAATAGAGGGAAATAATCACTTTTCTCTGCTGGCAGTGCCCCTACTAATGCAACCCAGTATGTCCACTGAAACCCCCAATTCCTTTTCTGTATTTCCTAGGCTGCTTAGCCAGTCAGTCCCCAGTCTGTAGCAGTGCATGGGATTCTTCCTTCTTAAGTGCAGGATTCTGCATTTGTCCTTGTTGAACTTCAGATTTCTTTCAGCTCAAACCTCCAATTTGCCTTGGTCACTCTGTATCCTATAGTGCATCTGCCACCACTCTCCCCCCCGGACCTCTCCCTGGACTTGTGCAATTCCAGCTTTTCTAAATAGTCTTGAACCTTTTCTTCCACCACTGAGGGCTGCTCACATCCTCCCCATACTGTAAAAAATGAGTCCTATGGCACCTTAAAGATGAACAAATTTCTTCAGGCATAAGCTTTTGTGGGTTCCAACCCACTTCGTCAGATGCATCTGATGAAGTGGGTTGGAGCCCACGAAAGCTTACGCCTGAAGATTTTGTTAGTGTTTAAGGTGCCACAGGACTCTCGTTTTTTGCTGTATACTGACTAACACGGCTACCCCTCTGGAACTTGTCCCCATATTGTGCTGCCCAGCGCGATAGTCTGGGAGCTGACCTTGTCTATGAATACAGCGGCCAAAAAAGTACTGAGTTCTTCAACTTTATTCACATCATCTATCAGTGGTTTGTCTCCCTCATTCAGCAGGGGGGCCCCATACTTTCCCTAACCACCTTCATGTTCCTAAAGTACCTGTAAAAATCCCTTCTTGTTACACTTCAGGTCCCTTGCTAGCTGCAACTTCAGTTGTGCTTTGGCCTTCCTGATTTCACCCCTGCATGCTCAAGCAACATATTTATACTTCTCCCATGTCACCTGTCCAATCTTCCACTTCTTTATAAGCTTCCTTTTTGTGTTTAAGCTCACCGAAGATTTCTCTGTTAAGCCAAGCTGATTGCCTGCCATATTTGCTATTCTTTCTGTACATCGGGATGGTTTCCCCTTCCAATTCTTCCTTGTTTGTGAGCAGCAGATAAGGAGAAGCATGGCCCCGAGTTCGTTCCTCCAGCACTTGCACCAGGAAGTTGACCCCAACACTCTCCAAAAACTTCCTGGGTTGTCTATGCACTGCTGTATTGTATTTGATTTCAGTTGTCTACTCAGTCCTATTTGACATAGATATTCTCAAAGTGAACTATCGTTTCTCCTGTTACCCAGACTACTGCAGAGGGCCCGTGATTAATATCACCTTTTTAAATAAACAGACAAAGCTGAATAGTGTAAACCAAAAATTAGATAGCTCCCTTGTCCCCCTCCAAAACCCCAACCCAACCCAACACAAATATTGTAATGAGCCTTCTGACCACTGAGCAGGCACTATACAATAGACTGCCAGTGCTGAAGCTGGTGTGGTGGGGAAAAACTCCATATAGACAAACAGAGCAATGAGTTGGTGACCAGCAGTGTGAAAAACTTGAAAGCATTGACTGGCCAGTATTGCTGATCTGAAAGTGAAAAATGGCTTTCTGTCTTACTTTTCTTGTAAATGTCACCACATAGTAGGGGGAAAGTGGAGCATTCGTCAACATGACTTTCTGTTTTGCTTACCATTATTTCTTGCATTGTATGAGTTAGCTGTAGCCCCGGCATACCGGGAAGAATGTTGTGGGGTTATTATACATATGTTTTCCCTAGAGTGTATTATGAGATCACAATGGACAGCAACTTTTTTTTTTTAAAGTTGGGAAATCAAATCTGTGCCTGACTGGTCCTTGAAAAATCAGTTTTGTTCCTGGGTGGTTTTGCAGACTTTTGGGGGGAAACCAGAAGGAGGGACAAAACATAGTTCAGAAATCGGATTCAGAGATGAAATACTTTAGTAGGAATGTCCTGGGTGGGTGGAGATTATAAATAGAGCATAGCATCGCGATACCAACAAATCAGCTCTCCAGAACAGATATTCAGTTCATCTATCACTAGATTCCCATTCATCTGTTTTCTCTTTCAAGCACTGCAGTCTGTCATATGACTTAATGTTTTTTCTGTGTGTTAACAGAGGATGAGACATAGACCCGTGTATCTAGGGTTTCCATATATTATGCTGTGGTTTTGTTTGTTTGTCCCTCTGCACTGATTCTTTTATGTTGACTATTACAAATCTTCCAACAATTATCCTGGATTTCTTTGAAATGGCTTAGCCTGTTCCTTTAGTCGATGTAAAGTTGATTAAAAGATAGAATGTAAATCTGCTTTTAATGTTAAATTGATTACAGCCTATTTGTTAAAATATACCAGATTTGAATTTTCTATTTCCCCAGCAAAGTATACACCACAAAATCAAACTGAGAGGCCTGAGCTATTTGATATTTAAAGGAGAATTTTAGGAAGAACACATAGTGGATAGCATCTGACAAAGAATTTGAAGGCAATTTCCTAATAGTTAATTTTCATTGTTTAAAACAGTTCCTATTTTAGACTTTCATTTTCGTGTTTTTATGGTTTTCATCGGGGTTTAAAATGAGATACACAACAAGAGTATTTCACAAATTTGTTTCTTAAGAAACGCAACATCAGTTACTATATTTTGGTATTGACATATTATCTGGAGTTTTTAAAACAGCAGTGACCCCCGTTTTGGATTTCAAACAATTTTATATTGTTAGTCTCATTTGGAAGGGTGAATGAGTGTGGTGATATGTCCTGAATGATAACATGGAGATTTCATGACCTGTATCAGATGATACATTAATTAAAGGAGGAAACAAAATTTTTCCCATCATAGAAAGAGCATATGTCTAGAACAAGCATCAGAGATCTCTGCAAAATTGATGATAGTAACAATGAGGAAAAGCTATAGGTTTGTCTTGACAAAATGCAAAAATTATTATTCTAATTACTCAGATTTTACCCATTTTCTATTGGAGAAATATTAGATATGCTTATAATTAAAAAGTACATGGAAAGTTAAATGCCCCAAAAGAGCCAAATATGTCAGTGTTCATGGAAGTAATTTTACTCCAGAGGGAAGACCAAGTATATTTTTGTCTCAGAAATGGTTTTAGCAGATATTTACAGCCTTTATTCATCACTTGGAATAAATAGCTTCCCTCTCTTTCTAGACTATAGAATCTAACTGGCGATGTGGACGACACAACTTACAAAGAATTCAGTGTCGCTCTGAAAATAGCAAAGGTGTCTACTGTTTACAGTATGATGATGAAAAGATTATCAGTGGCCTAAGGGATAACTCCATTAAGGTAAAAGGACTCCTTTCATCCTTTCTCTTTGGAGAGACAATTTGCTGTCTCCATCTTGGCTTTAAGCTTGGAAGGGAGGCTATCAGATGCTGCTTGTTTCCTGCGGACATTTGTCTCCTCTCTTTTTGTGGGACAGTGTTGTTTGTACAGCACCGTCTGACGGTGGTGTGTTTTGCATGGTCTCCCAGGGAAGGTGGTGATACATCCCCGCTTGTGTGAATGTCAAAATTTGGACCCACCTCTTTTGTTTTTGACAGATTTGGGATAAAACAAGCTTGGAATGTTTGAAAGTATTAACAGGACACACTGGCTCTGTTCTCTGCCTACAGTATGATGAGAGAGTCATTGTAACTGGATCTTCAGACTCTACAGTGAGGTGAGCTCTCTTAAGTATCGGCAATGAAATCAACTCAGGGGCAGGGGCAGGGACACTCAGGACAAATAATCCATGGCATGCACTAAAGAGTAAGGAACACTCCACAATACAGATAGAGTACTGTGCCTTTATAAGCTAGGCACATGGTGCAGTAAAAGACCATATGTAGTATTTTCTAGCATCCCCAAGCTTTAGAGCTGCATATTTGTAGGATTTTAATTCCAGAAGTTTTGAAGGAATATAAACTCTTGTGATTCAGGTCATAAGCCAGCATCTGACTGGGATAGAAGAAAGTTCTCTGATGGGTGGCTTATTCCATAATTGCCCTGTTAAAGGTTTCTTGCACCTTCCTCTGAAACATCTATTATTGAGCACCATTGGTGACAGGATACTGACACTGGATCTCTGGCAGTATCTGTATTCATAGGTTTATATTTCTGTGTGAACTTACAGCTCAATAAAGGGGCTGCAGTGACAGCCCTGGAAACTGCAATGCTTTGCCAGGATTCAGCACAGTCAAAAGCATTTAAGGTTTCTTTGGAGTGTTCTGTTGTGGTGCCTTGGGCTGGAGGAGACTTCATTCCTCATGTCCTTTCAGTTCTTATCTCTGAGAGAGCCATTTATGAGCTCTTTTGTGGTGTGGGTGCCATTGCACTCAGAAATGAGTTGAGATGCCTGTATCTTCATGTAACATGAGCTAGTGGACCACCATTGGATGGTGGTGACTTCCAGCTGCTACTAACCTGGACTAGAAATGGCATCTTTCATATAGGTGATAGATTTATATCTCATAATTAATCCTCATCCTCAATCTCTGCTTGATTTGTGGCTTTTATACATAAGCCACTTTGTCTGGTAAAATGACTTCTGGAAGCAAGCCATGAGATTTAGTGACTTGGACAGCCAGAAAGAGAAAATGGGCAAGGAGGGCTCTCCCTCAGACAAGCAGACCACTCGTATTCATTTCCTGTTTGTAATGTGAAATCATTTCAGTTAATTCAGGGTAAATGTCACTTCTTTTCCCCCCAGAGTTTGGGATGTAAACACAGGCGAAGTTCTGAACACCCTGATTCATCACAATGAGGCAGTGCTTCATCTACGTTTCAGTAATGGCTTAATGGTGACGTGTTCAAAGGACAGGTCCATTGCCGTTTGGGATATGGCATCGCCTACTGATATCACTTTGCGTCGTGTGTTGGTTGGCCATCGTGCTGCTGTTAATGTTGTAGACTTTGATGACAAGTATATTGTCTCTGCATCAGGTGACAGGACCATTAAAGTAAGTTGACAGTAAGAAGCCTGCTCTGTTTACACAGAACACTATAAACTAAAATGATTGGTGTCCCCCCAAAAGTTTAAAAGAAATTCCACTTCAGAAAAATTGCCATGTTGTTGAATGTGTGCTTAAAATCCAGTTCCCAAATATATCTGTGAGAGTTCTGTGCCGTTCATTTAGTCACTTCCTACTATGAGTTAATGCCATTATACAAAAACCGGCTTATAACAGTTGTGTGGCTTGTATCATAAAATTGCAAAAAGTGTGAAAACCTACTCATTATAAACTCTGATTAGGTCTTGAAATTGGCTAGAAAATAACCATGGCACTCCTCTGTGCTTTTTTCCAGATAAGTTTTTTTTTTATATAAATTGGTGGTTCTGTTCTAAACATTCAATTTATCGACAGCCACCTTTCTGTACCACACTTCTTCAGCAACCAAACCAAATTTTGCTATGTTTGAAGGATTAAATTGCTCTTTGAAGACTGCATTAGAAGCAGTTACCCAAAACTTTCTAAACAAAGATAAAACAAACAAGGAGTCCTGTGGCACTTTTAAAGGCTAACAAATGTATTTGTTTATCACATAAGTTCGTTAGTCTTTAAAAGTGCTTAGGACTCCTTGTTTATTTTGCTGAACTAGACTAACACAGCTATCCCTCTGGAACTAATACAAAGATGTTTCCTTTCTTTCCTAGAACCACAGTTTAGACTGTGCTGAGAGGGGGTTTTGGCAGAATTGTGTCCCAGACACTTGCCAAAGTTACTGCATTCCTTTGGAAAGTGACCTATTGGATGAGTTAGATTACAACTTTAAATATAACTTCTTTAAAAAATGCACAAAGATTCTAAACAATTCATTTAATTTTAGTCCCCACCTTTCCACCCCCAAACTCTCTTCTCTCACGTCAAGTTAAATGTCCTGGTCTTGTCTCTAATAAGTAGTAGATTGTTGGTCATGTCAATGGTTTAAAAAAACCAAGATAATGATATTCAAACTAGTTTTTTGTATCTAGAAGCCAATTATTTTGTCATCTGATTGCTTACCGGCTGCAATTTAAATTCAATCACTTAAGCCGTCTCGAAGAAAATGTTTTGACATATTTTAAGTTGAAGGTGATTTAGTCAGTTTGATCAGATGAGTGTATTCCAGCAGTGCTGAGAGCACCCATTGGGTTTGTCCTTTGCCAGACATTCTACAAATATAAAACACACCACGGTCTGCACCCCCAACGTTCTTTCAATCTACACTTTCATGCAGCTTTCCCCTTGAGGTTCGACTTCACAGTCCTGCTTTTGAAATGCATGTATAAGTTGTGCAACCTTGAACTCCCTCAAAATTGAAGTCTTTTTAATTTTTTCCGCAGGTCTGGAGTACAAGCACATGTGAATTTGTTCGTACTCTAAATGGGCACAAGCGTGGCATTGCATGCCTCCAGTACAGGGATCGACTAGTTGTGAGTGGATCATCGGACAACACCATTAGGTGGGTATAAGACAGTCTCTAACAGCATGCTGGAGTCTCTAACAGCATTTGCAAAAGTGCCAAGAAGAGATTATTTCCTAGGCTCTTGCTTGTCTTACATTAATCCCCCAGAATCATAGCACAGTGATTGTGAACTCTTACCTTTTGATACATCTTGTTGTCAGCATTGGAACAGGCAACCATTGCTGAAAACTTAAACACACAGTAAGAGGAGGGAGCAAGAAACGTACATTGTATATGAGGCTGATGTCAGCAACTAAAAAAGTAACTTAGAAATCTTACTAGATCTTAACACAGTCTACTGATCTGGAGATGGTTGGAGAAGTGGGGAGTAAGCACCTGTTTATTTCATTTCCTACATATACCGCTAAGACACATGGCTTACATGCAGAAATAGTCACAAGCTTCCAGCCTTTTACTTTTAAAATTCATTTAATTTGGAAAAATGATTGCAGTTCAGTGGGGCAGATTGAGCAGGAATGTGTATATGCTGTAGTGTACTTCCTTCTGGGGACTGTGTACAAGAGCTTCATGTAAACTCTGCAGTCACTTTTTGCAGTGTAGCATGGGGTTAATTTTCTGAGAACCAGTAAAGAGCCTATTAAAACTGAAATCACAGCATAAGTAAATGGGTGGAGACTTTAGTGTCACACACGAGTTTCTCAAAGATCCATTTTCTCTGTTTCCTTAAGGTTATGGGATATTGAATGTGGTGCCTGTTTAAGAGTACTGGAAGGCCATGAAGAACTGGTTCGATGCATCAGATTTGATAACAAGAGAATTGTTAGTGGAGCCTATGATGGGTATGTGCTTGAAATGCTCTTTGAAAAAGTTATTCGCGTATTTCCTAGGAAAGCACACTTTAGAAAGTTCTCATCCCGAATGTGCAGAAGGAGAATTCACTTTTGGCTTGATTTCTGCTGTCTAAGTGATTTGTTATTACAGATCAATATTTAACTTGAGTGTTGCTCGCTTCCTGGAGACTTCACAATGTAGCTATTTGAATATTCTATCTTTGGTTTTGTTGTGCAGCTCCTGCCAGTGACTTGTTCTTAGGGCTCTTTCATTCTGTTCATAGGGGTTAGTGAGTAGTGTTCTACTAATCAAGTTTATAATCAAGCTTTGCTGTACAGCTCAGGCTGGTTAGAATGGACAAATTCGTTTGTATTAAGTGGTGTCTGTTATGAATAGACACTTCACTGTTTCCTTCCTGCAGACATCACTCCTTGAGAAACTCCCGCTTCTCAACAAGTATGGCTGTCTTTTTACTAGATACCAGCACTCTAACTGTTTGCATTCTGAGGCTGTACATTGCAGAGCTCATAAAATTTGGAAATCACAGCACCTTTGCCAGCAGAAGGCAGCAATATCTCCGGTGCCCTGATTGATAGCAGTCTTAAAGTTAGTGGTGCAGGTCTGCTATGGAGGGCATCTGGAGCCTCCTGTAAACAAAAATGATTTAACAGTTGAATGAAGTCAAGGAAAAGTTACAGGGCCATGGATTATCTTATTTCCTGTACTTACCTTGTTAGCTTGTCACCTCTGATAGTGGACTGAATTTTAATTCAAGTGAACAGCATAATTCTGTTGAAGATGAGTCAGGCGCTCCTTTGGCTTGAATTGGTTATTTTGTTTCTTTGCCTCCCCTGGGATCCATGATCCCAAATTGATTTCCAGTGGCTGTTCTCCCTGCAGTCCATCTCCAGACTGCTGGAATTTTCAGGCCTTCTGCAGTTCTAAACTCATATGTAAAATAGTCCCCCAATGCAGAAGTGTGTATGTGTGTGTTGGGGCACTAGTGCCTAGACATCCAATCTCATAAAGCCCCCTTGTGCACACAAGGCAAACCCTGCACCAGTGAACTTAGTCGTAGAATTTCTTTAGTCGTATGCCAATATTTTCTTGCTGCTAATAGGTTAGCATTGGGGAGATTCCAACATTTGCTTTCTGTTGATTCAGGTGTTTTCCTAAAGCTTATAATTGAGGCAATATTTCTATTATCATAAAATAACCCACATTTTTCTTTCACTTTATAGCAAAATTAAAGTTTGGGACTTGCAAGCCGCTCTTGACCCTCGTGCCCCAGCCAGCACGTTATGCTTGCGTACATTGGTGGTATGTAAACATTGATCCCTTGGGGGTTTTACACAGTAATGCTACTGTGCATTTGGCAAACGTGAACATTGTCATGTTAAATTTTATGGCAAATCCAGTGAGTTTGTTGGGGTAAATAAGAAATTCAGCACATTCTGCCAATTCTGGTCTGTTCCCAGTGCTGGGAACAAAGGAGTGAGGACACTTCTATGTCCAATGAATTCTTGTTTATTCTGAGACTAGAAAAGAGTTGTTAAATGCTCTGGCTTGGTAGTTTCAAATTCTAAAAATGTAATCAGTGTGACACTGCATCCAAATCATTCTGGTTCTTGGTGTGTAAATAAATGGACTTCCATTAAATGAAAACAATTTGGAATTCTACCATCCTCCCCAACATTTTCTTCTAATTGCAGCAGTGGAAAGAATAGATGCAGGAAGGGAGGGGACCTTGTGGTGAGAAGATTACCTTTGGAACTCTAATGACTTCAAAGAAGCCTATTGTATTTTTATGTGGCTACCTTAGATCCTTTTTTAAAAAAAATAAAATAAAGTCTTTAATTTATGGCAGTAATCCTAATTTTCTTGAGTATAGTAGGGAAATTGGTTAGCTCATTATATGGATCTTTAATGTAGAGAGCTTTTCATCTCCAGATTCAAAATTTCAACCATGTCCAAGTCAGGATTGGCCAAAAGTCATTGCGTACATGTTATCTGTTAGATGGTTTATGTGAAATGATCTTGGATTGTCCACTTCCATCAGAAGGGCCCCCAACACAAAACCTGTAATTGGCTCCCTTATCAGCAGTCTCTTTGTAGAGATCAAATACTGAATGGTCATTGAGACTCCACTAACATATTCCTTATGTGTATAATTCACTTACCGTATATGTTGACTGCAAAGACTTCAGTCTCTGGTGTATCAGTATGGCACCTTTGGCTAGTCCTTAAACAGTTTTAAAAGGATAGAGTGACATCACTTGCTATGGTGGATCAGCAGGGCCAGGCACAGACCTTTGCAGGGTCCTGTGGGAATGCAGAGGCCTGATGCTATTTTGGAATTGCTGTGTCTGCAAAGAGTTCCTGGAGTGGCTACTTCTAAAACTTTCTCAAAAGTGTGTATTTAAACACTGCCTTCTTTTACAAGTAACTGAGCCTGGAGTAAATCCCAGATGAGCTTATGAAGTAGCTTATGGAGACTGTACAGTCCTTTAATTAGCAACACTGTTTAACGTACTAAAATTTTTTTATGCAATAGATAAACCGTGACAGTTTCAGTGCTAACCAGTCTTTTTTTTTGTTTGTTGCGTACTCTCAGCTGGCAGTCTGTCAAGTCTGTTCTGCTGGCCTGTAATTCCCTCAGCCTTTACCTCTCTGGCTCTCAGCTTCATAGTAAACTTTGTGGCCTATGCAAATTTTATTTTGAAGTCACTGTATTTGTGGCAATACTTGAAATAACAGTAATTCCTCTCAGACTTGTGTGTGATGCTTGACCAGCAAGTCAAAATTTTCATCTCCAATTTTGTGTCCAAATGAGTGTTTGAGTATGAAATTAGTGAAAGCTGATCCATCTCCTGGCCCACTAACTGAACTCTTATTGTTTATAGGAGCATTCAGGACGTGTGTTTAGACTCCAGTTTGATGAGTTCCAGATCATTAGCAGTTCCCACGATGACACAATTCTGATTTGGGATTTTTTAAATGTGCCACCCAGTGCCCAGAATGAGACACGCTCTCCATCCAGAACATACACATACATCTCCAGATAACAGTCTGCACTTTACTGGCCTCGTAAGGTAAATTCTTGGTTATATTAAATGTATTCTGTACTTGTGTACTCACTGTTATGTGTCAGGTGCTAATTTATATGTCCGCTGCCAATGAGTTCCTCTGATTTATCTGTGTTGCTGCTGCTGCTGCTTGGATCAGGAGGCCTTTGTGTAGCATCAGGCTCTGACTCTTAAAGCCTAAAACATCGTAGTATCTAGTTGATCTCTCACATATCATCTGTTGTTTCTTCTGCTTCTCATCAGGTAATTGAGGTACTAACCACTTTGTTTTCACAACACTCTTTTGGTTGAGAAATGGACAAATATATAACTAGGTCATCTAAAAAGATATTCAGTTGTCGTAAGTCTCCAAATGTTCTAAAAGGACACACTGTCTAGATGTTTTCACAATTCTAAAATGACCAATGTTTGCACCATTAATTTTAATAATTTTCCATCAGAATTTTTATTATATACTTTTGGCAAGTATGCTGTGTTTCCTACCTTGGCATTTACCGCTTAGAATGGGGGGATTCTTTCAGAGCCTAAAGTTTATCATGTGGTGTGTGAGGACCTATGATCCAGTAACTAGTCTGAGGGTACTAGGAGAGAAGTGCTCGGAGCTGTCCTGAAGACGTTCGCGTTTTTCATTTATTTCCGTGGGGAGCAGAGTAAGATCAACATGAAGCACTTTTCAATACCCCAGCATCAGATTCTGTCCCGGGCTGTTTGTCTGGACTTGTGTGAATTTTGCCACGTCACATCTTTCAGTGCCACCTTCTACATTAGTAGTGTGGTAACTGGAGATTTTCCTTTGAACAGGGCACATCGAATGCACAGTAGATCAGCCCTTTGTCTTGTGAGACAAGATTTTCTTTATACTGCTACCTTCCTTGGGTTCTGTAAGCCCCAATGATATATAGCACTTTACAATTCTTCATGTGGAAACTGTTATATAATTGAAGCATGGTTGTAAATTACAGTAACATTGAAAAAAGTATTCTTGCACTTAACAGGCCAAAACTTTCTATGGAACTAAATAACAGCCTTTGAGAGTTAGGTTAGATTGTGTTCCTCACGCAGGCTTTTATTTTGCTCTTTCTGGGACTAGGCAGCATTGCCCGTCAGTCTCCAATAAATTGAGATGTATGCTATTTTCACTAATGTTCATCGTAAGTGACCATTCTCCATAACAAGCACAAGTTATAAAAAATGTTCTCAAAAGGAAAAATACATCATGGTAGGAAAAATGACAGTATTAAAGCAATCAGAAAAGATTTGCATGAAGTTTGACTGAGTACATGGAGAGTACATGGGGTGGGTTCTGAGTTATTACAGAGAATTGTTTCTTGGGTAACTAGCTGTTGAGACTTGCCCACGTGCTCAGGTTTAACTGATTGCCATATTTGAGGTCGGGAAGGAGTTTTCCCCCAGGGCTGATTGGCCTGGGCTCTGGGGGTTTTTCACCTTCCTCTGTAGCACAGGGCATGGTTCACCTACCAGTGAATTCTCTGTATCTTAAAGTCCTTAAATCATGATTTAAGGAGGTAAATAACTCAGTCATAGGTTGGTGGCCTATTGCTGGAGTGGGTGGGTGAGGTCTTGAGGCCTGCATTTTGCAGGAGGTCAGACTAGATGATCGTACTGGTCCCTTCTGACCTTAAAGTCTATGAGACTGTTTTGTCTCCATTTCTCTGCAACAGTCAATGTATATTTAGTTGTCTAAATATATTGGGTAAAAACTCTGCTGTAGATCCATTTGCTAGGTCAGTGGAGTCTTATGTCATTCATGTTATTGCCAATAATTGTGCTTTATACTATAGATATCAGTCAGTGTTGAGACTCGGAAACAGAGGTTGCCTTACCAGATCAAACCCAAGGCCCATCTAGTTCCTGTTTTTGACGTGGCCAATGCCAGATGCTTTAGAGGAAGGTCAGACATCCCACAGAATACAGTTATGGAATAAGCTTGCCCATAGAGCAATTTTTTCCCCTAAGTAGAGGCAATTAGTAGTAGTTTGCCTTATGCCTTAAAGTATGAGGTTTTATCTCTTCTAAAAAATGGTTTTCTTATCCAGTGTAATTGGATAGTCTCGTTGTACTTATAAATGAGAGAGACAAGGTGTGTGAGATATCTTTTACTGAACTAACTGCTGTTGGTGAGAGAGAGAAGCTTTCAAGCAACACAAAAGAAATTGGTCCAGTAAAAAATATGACCTCACCCACATAGTGTGTCTAATATCTTGGAACCAACATGGCTACAACAATTCCTGTTTTAAATCTTGCTAAGTTCTTGGCCTTAATGTTTTGTAGCAGTGCGTTCCACAAACTTTTCATTCTTTACAGCAGACCTTTGATATTTTGTGGCAGGTCAGGGGTAGAGGTAGGCTTCTAGTTAGTGAAATGTCTTTTCTTTATCCCATGAAATTTTGTTCAGCTGTAAACCGTTAAATTGCAGTTCTTCTCACTTACTTGCCTCAGGAAAATTTTGGCAGCCTACTAAACTAATAACGGATCTCATGACCATTCACAAGAGAGCCAGGCTGGACTCCTCCATCCCCTCCTCCAAGGGTACCACATTGCTCTGGAGCTCCCCCAGCCCCTGAAAGCGGAAAGAAAGAAAAAAAGAAAAGGCCATGCCAAGCGGGGTTTACTCAACACTGGGACTCAGCAGTCCATCCCTTGTAGGATAATAACTTTCTCTTGCTCCCTCTTATAGTACTTAGACTTGTAGCTTAAGTAGTGAGTTGCAATGTGGAAGGATCAGAGTTCAAATTCTGCTGATGGCACATGACTTTTAAGGGTTAGTTACATTTAATAACATTTTAAACCCGTTTTCATTTAAAAAAAACAAACCCAGAAACCCCAAAGAAATAATTGCCCCTTCCAAAAAACACACGTTTCAGAAAATTAGGTTGCGGATCGGGCAGGCACCTGAGTTAAGAAGTGCCAGTTTAACGGTTGCCACACAACATTTAATTATGCAGTTGCTCAATGGAAGTGCCTGATTTGCCTTTTCTATACCATTCATTAATTTGCATACATCTAGCTTCTGTTATTCACTTCCCCGCTACATTAATATTCATTATCTAAATGCTGTAATATAGAAAAATGTAACTGGTGGCTAACAGACTATTAAAGTACATGAAATTAAGAATCATGCTGCAAGAATAGTTAAAGGTTGGCACGCATAAACCTCCCTTATTGGCTTTTTACACAGTCCTTAAAAGTGAGGACCAGAGATCTGAAAATGACTATTAGTTTTCTCTGCCTGCTAAATTCATTATTTTTACCAGGTAGGCAAGTGCTTAAAAGGGGTATCAAGCTGGCAAAGAGAATGGGCAGTTTCAGAGCCATTACTCACTAGTTCCTCTCCTTCTTAAGTATTTAAAATATCATTTTTGTTTGAATGGTGACAATACCACAGTGCCTTCAGTGATGGTGTTGACCTACCCAAAGTTGCCAGTGTGGTGCCTCTAAATATGTGATCCTACTCCTATAGGATAAAGCCTTCCATTGGCTTTAATGGGAGTAGGATCCGGTCTAAAGGAATTGCATTCTGCTATAGATAGGGCAACTCTCATATTAAGATTTCATGGGTCAGTATTTGGGAGACAGAAAATGCTAAACATGTGGCTTGCACCCCATCCAGACGATTTCTTTTTCTTATTGATTGAAGCCTTTAAAACAAGCTACCTGGTGGAAAAACACAGTTCTTTAGTGACAAAATGAAATAATCCATCAGCTGACATACACCAATAACATATTTCCCTCCAACAAGAAACAGATACTTTTTAATGGCATAAAGCAGTGGTTCTCAACCACTGTGTTGGGACACATCTGTGTCGCCACACAGTGGTAAGTGTGTTGCGGAGAGTTGGGGAGATGACTGGATTCGGCCTGGGGCGTGTGCGGGCTGGTGTGTCCTGTAGGTCACAATACGCCGCCAAGTGTGTCATGACCCACAAAAGGTTGAGACCCACTGGCTTAAAGAGGGTACGGAAATATGATTGGGAATGTTATATTGTTGTACCTTCCAATAATGAAAATACTGTTGATTTTTTTCACGCCAGTTAGAAGATAACTATGTAGGCATCTAAGAGTACAGCACAGTCTTTTCCAATCACTTCTACGCAATTCACTTCCTTTGGTCAGCAGTGTGCCCATGCCATGACTTTATTTTCACTCTT
The DNA here is from genome assembly GCA_007922175.1 of Pelusios castaneus. Classification (NCBI taxonomy): domain Eukaryota; kingdom Metazoa; phylum Chordata; order Testudines; family Pelomedusidae; genus Pelusios; species Pelusios castaneus. The sequence goes on along the minus strand of ML685860.1, from coordinate 3,903,084 downwards.
TCTCTTGCCACTCTCTCACAAACACACTTTGTGAAGATTTGTTGGGACAAAACGAACTGTTTTTGGCACTGTTACGACTTCCCTGCAGATTCCATACATTTGACACAGTTTGGAGCAGCTTATATGTTTGATTTGTCCTTTTACACAGAGAACTGAAGATATGCAGGGCTGCATATCCCTGGAGTTGAATGGTTTTGGTTAATGACAGTCCCTTAGGTCTTGGATAGAAGGGACCATGAAGTGTCAACTTGGCTGCGTTTGTTTTGTAATCAGAATCAACAACCATATATCTATATAACATATTGCTGTAAAAGAGCCACTATTTTATTATGATATTCAATGGAATGGTTTTATATGCTCCCAAACACTGTCTCTGCATTCTCAAAACAAGTTTTGCACCCATTTTTACAAGGCTCTGCATGTATATGTCTCTTCAAAGTGGATCGCTTTTGACAGCCCTGGCAGGGGGTCAGAAGAAAGTTTTATTGCCGTCTGTTGAATTCCTTTTGTTTATTGTAACATGATAAAAATTGTTACCATATGATAGTCTAATATTCTTATATTTAAGCGCTGGGGGAAAAGATGTTTTAACCTTTCAACTATGATATTCTCATGAATAGAGCAGTTCATTAAAGTTTGTAGCTTGTTTTTTGGGAATGGAAAGTGAAATTTAACCTTAGATTTAATTATTTTAATTACAGTAAGCTTTTACAAACAAAATTCTATTTAATAAAATAGTGTAATTGTATAACTATGTGAAAGGTAGCTCTTGTGGAAATATCCTAATTTTCCGATTTGTGGGATCATTTCTGTAGATCATTGTCTCATTTTCATGTGTTAATACAAGTAACTGAACTTAATAGTTCTGTTAAAGATAGACTAAAGGATTGTTTACATGGTTAGATTGTTTGATTTTTTTTTTTTTTTTAAGTGGTTTCACAAGCCAGTATTCCCAGTGCAAGTGTTTGGCCTATGATTAAAAATTCAATCCAACCAGATATAACCTATATATATTTTTGCTGAAAGAGGATAACATAGGTCAATTCTGTGTAGTGTAGTGTGGAGAAAAAGGGGGTTTCCTGAGGTGTGTTAAGAATAGGGTGATGCTCCATTGGATAAGAAGTTTCAGCCTTGAACAAGGCCATTGTGACAACTGTTACACTTCCTCTTCCTCCCCTGCCATTCAATCCCCAAAGACTTCTCTATCACATTTAGGAAAAGGTCCATTTAATTCAAAGTTGGGCTGAATTTATAATTTGCAAAGCCCGCAAAAGTGCAAATCCCAATCTGCATACAAATCTGATTTCATATGTTGTCCAGGTTCCATAATCAGCAGAACTAAAAGAATATCCTATAGTGGTGGTGTTTGTCACCAGTTTAGCATCTAAGGGAATGTCTACCCTGCAGGTTGGCCCTTGCCAGTTGTCTCTGGCTTGTGGGGCAGCGGCTAAGCGGCTGTTTAATTGCAATCTGCATATCTGAGCTGTGGGATCCCGCTTGATTAAACAGTCTCTTAGTCTGAGCTCTGGGAGCCTAAGTCAGTTGGCGTGGGCCAGCTGCAGATGTCTAACTGCAGCGTACAATTATGATGAAGCATATGATGTGGTAATTGCAGCGTAGATGTACGCTAAATGAAAAGCATTTTTAGCACTGAGTGTATCATTCGAAAGAACCCCCGGTCCTGTTAACACTTCCATTCGAAGGAGTCTGTGCTGTACTCATTAGCAGTACTTAGACACTTCATTTGAGCAGGCTAAGAGTGCATGGGGGAAGAGGTGATGTGTGGTCGATACCAACCAGCTTCTGCCATATGTCTACAATGAACAGATTACACTTGGCCTGATAATAGTTGACATTGTTTCAGCTTGTCTTTGTCTTTTTCAGGGTTCCACAATTTTGAACTACTGGATATCTGGCTACTACATGCCTGAAGATGTTGATTTCACAGCTAAAGTCAGAATTGGTTAGAGATGCTGTGTAGATGCAAAGCAGCACAATTCTGTGTCTCTCAATCTTTCCTGCTCCCCTTCAGTCCTCGGTGGCCTCTTCTGAGGAACTTACTACAAATTCACTGACTTCTAGCAGATGAAAACCAGAAGCCTGTCCTTCACTGTGGTGAAAAATCCAAAGCTTCACGTGTAAATTGTCCATATAAACTGAACTATGATGGCTTGTTTTCCAGAAATAAATCAGAAGTCAAGAAAAGACTTGGCCTAATTTATATTGCTTTGCACTTTTGTCTGACTTTAAAGAAAGATAGTCTCCAGTGAAATTGGGTGCCAAACACATACCCAGAATGTACAGAGCTTTGCTTTCAAAATCACCATGCTTCTTTAGACTTCATGACCGATTCAGAGCCTGTTTTGTTTGCTAGGGGGTGTACGTTGGACTATTAGAAATATTTCTAAATGGATCGTAATATTTTTGGATTAGAGTTTACTTGTTTCTGCACCAATAGGTTTTTTTTAATTTAAAGATTACCTGTAAATCAGGCTAGATTATCTAAACTAGTTGTATAGTAATGTCTTATTTCTTTTTTAACTGTGCCCTGTAATACAACCGTCCTACTCTTCCTAATGTTGTTGTAGTAAAATCTTTCCATATGTGCTTGCCTCCTAATTTCAAATACCGTATAAGCATGTAGATATAATGTACAGAACAGTTTAACCTCCGGGTGCAAGAAGTCAGGATCTCCTGACATTACACACTAATATGAAATGTGTTAGCACTTGGCAGCAGGACATTCTAACTACTGGCACTAAAGGGATCACCATGAATTACCCAGAACGATTTCTTTGCAAAAGGAGCTTTTCAGTATTCATTAGGATTTTTTTTAATGGGAATGACATATGTTGAATTGTAATTTCTAAACTTTAAAAAATTAAAACGAGTTTAATTTATGTTCTGTATCTTACATTTTGTGCCGCAGTATTTACAAAACATATTGAAAAGAATACCGGTAGGTTGCCACACGTTCCTACAAATGTCCTTCCATAGCATTAGTTTGGTGGCTGAATGGAAAAAATGCCATCAGCCAAAATGAAATGTATTTAAACATGTAATTTGTAACATTTGAAATGGGGCAGAGGCCCCTCCAAGTCAGCACTATGTTGGATTTAAGATCACTTACCCATAGCTGTTACACTAACCTTGTTGTGATGCCAGAGTCAATGTTTCTCTTCTTTAGGAAATGTCTTAGTAGTTCCTTCTTACGTTGTCATGGTTTTCCTGTCTCTAATTTATGTGGTCATATTTATTTAATCATATTTTTCTTTGTGAAAGCAAGACCCTGATAAATGCCATCTTTATAGTATTGTCCACTAAGTTGCCATGTATGACTACCGTTTTCCGTAAGTTTCTTCAATGCTTAGTTTGAAAATGCAGTAAAACCAAGTGTGTGTAAAATATGCCTGTTGTCCTGGGGGAGAACCGTTGTCACAGGAAATGTAGCCAGTCACTTCTCTATCATCTGTCATGTATTTTGTCTTCAGCTGGCAGCACTTTTGGGTTTCAGATTTTCCTTTTTTTGGTCAAGGGGAGTTAAAGAATGTCAGTAACACTTTAGTTGACCAGTGAATTAATACTGAACTTCCAATGGAACAGCTATGGTTAGATGTCATCCAGCTGAATGTCAGACAAATTCAGAATAAAGCGCACATCAGATGTTACTAAAATATTAGAAAAGTGCAACTTATGGTTAGTCCTCTATTATACCTTTCGCATGGAGAGAGAGAGAGATGGTGGGATCAGTGTTTGTTAGGAAATTCCCTGTAACTTGTTACTACAAAGATATTTATTTCTTCGAGGTGATCAAACCTCATGAAGTACAGAAGATAACATGTTTCGATAAGCGTCTGTAAGATCACCTTTGGTAAGCTTGGCAGTAGTTTGTGAAAGTGGCTTACTTTTACCCTTTTCATCCAATAGCTTTAATATTAATCTGTTCTTAAAAAGACGTCAATTGCAGCCCTGAAGAAAAAGCTATTTGTTTCTGAAAAATGGAGTCCTTTTTAATGCATGTGTATGATTAAATTCATGTTTTTCCTTGGGAGGTAATGGTTTGTGAACATGCAGTCTCACCTTTGATTGTGCTTTGTGTAACATAGCAGTGGACTTTGTGATTGGCACCCAAGGAACATGACTCCTGGGACTCCTGGCTGCACTCCGGATTTTGTTTTGCTAACCATAATTGAGCAATTGTACATGACTGCTATATTAATGTTTTAAAGCACTGGGATAGTCTAATTCTAACCTGTAATTATGTTTGCCAATGACCTGTTTGGAAAGTTTGTGTATGAACAGCTGATTGAAAACTGGTAAATTGTACAGATATTGTTCATGATCTAAAGCTTTGTACTGTGGAATGTGCTTAATTAAAAAAAGAACTTCCTTTGTCCAATAAATTGCTAAGTAACATCTAACCCAATGTCTTTATTATGCATTAGTTAATGCAAGCTTAATGTATGGTTCCTTGAAATACTAATTCAAAGCTAATGCTCTTAATGAAATGTTCCTGTGCTTTACTGTATTACATTATAAAAGCTTTTCTAGCAGACAAGTGCTTCTAGCCAGTAAGAGAATGATGTATAGTAACTCAGTGCTGGCTTGGGTGTAATGTGAAGCAATGAGACTGAAAGCCAAATATGTTAGAACTTGAACGGGCATATGCAATGGCACCAAGTGCGTGGCTTGGAATGTATTTAAGCATTTTAAATATGTTTCTCTTAATTCCTTTTACTTGTCTACTAGCCACAGGTCAGAGTCTTGCATAGCTCATCGTTTTTATTCACTGTCCAAACTGCAGAGCTTCAAGTGTGCTCATGATCAGAAACGTGATTCAGCATCTCTGCTCTACTCTGGAGTAGTCTGCACTTAAAACTCCCAGTGGCACAACTGTACAGCTGCTTGTGTGGATATCTCGTTAACTTAATGCGGACCACACAAGGATTTCCGTTGGCAAAACTTATTTCACTCGGTGTCTTTTTCATGCTTCCGAGGGACAAAAGTTTTGCTGGCCTAAGTGCTAATGTAGACAAGGCCTAAGATTCTACTCTGCCTTGTGCTTTGACAGAATTGTCCGATGAATTCTGATGGTTTATTCCAAGCAGTTGGTACCATCGGGGGCTATATATAATCTCTAGCACATTCTAGAGTCATGACATCAGTAGAGAGAGAGAGGCATTTGTATGCTGCTAGCTCACAATATCCAGTTGTGGGGCTGTAGCCAAATAAGTGCAGAAAACTTGTCTTGATGTAAATCTTGTAAATTAACTGACGCAGTTTGGTGTGAGTGAGAAAGTGTGGGAAGAGAAGAGAAACCTGGAAGAAATTATAGACAAAGTTGTGGCAATTTAGTCTATGGGTTGGTCAGACCTATGTCTACACTTGCTAAAATTAGTTTGAATTAGTTGGTTTGAACTAACTAATTCGAGCTAATTTTAGTTAGTTCGAATTAGCGATCTCCATTCATTTCAATGGCCGGTTTGTTCGAACTAAGAAATTAGTTCGAATTAACATGGCCACATTGGTTAATTTGAACTAGTTAGTTCGAATACCCTATTCAAACTTCTTAGTTCAAATTAAGGAAGCCCTTAATTCGAACTAACTGAAGCCTAGTGTAGCCATGGCTTTAGTTAGTTCGAATTAAGCCTCCTTAATTCGAACTAACTTGCCAGTGTAGACATAGCCTATGAGTTTTAGTTAATTCATCACTGGCCTAGGTATCTGTGTGCAATTGGCATAATACCATAAAAGCTTCCTATCTGTACTTGGGCTTGGTATCACTCTTTGGTGGATTGCATCATTTTTGGGGGGGCAAGACTAAAAAGGAGAAACCCTAACCTCAATGGTGGTTAAAGGTACCATGAACCTTTCTCCAAGAGCTAGATCTGAGTTTCCCTAAAGATCCCCCTATAACTTCAGTTGGGTAACTTTATTCATTTTCAACCCTGATGACTGTTGGGTAATGTTGTTCAAAATAACGCTTGACTTCCACTGTGGACCCGGATGTATTTAAGTGAAAGGGAGGTGATCCCTATGTATATAATTTTGAATATGTTTTGGCTAATTCTAGATGAGATGTGCTGGGATACTTAATGCTAATTTTTCTAAATCTGAAAGTATCAGAGAGTCCCCTTAATTGACTAAGCCTTTTCATCTTGAGACTTCTGGTTTTGGGTTGTTTTTTTTAAACCTAGGTGTAAGACTTTCTGGGTCTAGATACATTCATAAAAATTTCTTTAAAATTTTACTTCTGGTTCTTATTAGGTTAGCCCTTGATCTTCTTGGCAGTCAGTACTATATGTGATACAAAGAAACATTACAAAAAAGGAGTCTTGTGACACTTTAAGACTAACAATTTATTTTTCACATGAGCTTTCATGGGCGAAGTCCCACTTCATCAGATGCCAGAGTGGAGAAAACTTACATTGAAAAAAACCAGCATTAGAGTGAAAGATAAATCCTGTGATTACATTTCACTGCATCAGGTCAGTATACTTCAGCAAATCAAACAAGTTATATAGATTCAGACACAACAGAAAGTGGTGAGGTTCAGAGAGGTGAGAATCACTATTAGTAATGAAAAATAAAGGAGGTCCGTTTACAGTTTAATGTTTGTAGTGGGAGAGCCGGTTCATACTCTCATTGAGACCCAAGTTGATGGCATCGAATTTGCATCTGAATTCTAATTCTGGAGTCTCTCTTTGAAGCCTTGATCTAGAATAAATGTAGAATACATACGGATAAGTCTATTACTGAATGGCCTGGGAGATTAAAGTGATTTCCTATTGGTTTTTTTTAATGTTATTTCTGATGTCATATTTGTGTCCATTTATTTATTCTTTTGTGTAGAGACTGTTCAGTTTGTCTGATGTATAATAAGGTGGAGGGTATGATGTGCCATCTTGCATCCAGAGCTCGGGTATGCCCGAGTTTGAAGTAGGTGGCTCAGGGTTGCTGCTTACCACACAGAAGGCATCCTGAGCTATAGGGCAGGTGGTGACACAACCCCTCACTCACCCGGATTGCACCCAGAACATGACTGGTTACAAAACTTTTCTGGTTTCTAGTGCATAGGCAGTTGTTTAATGTGTCTCACCCAGGAAAGTGGCCATTCTGGCTGTGTGCAGGCAGACAGGACCCTCAGGTGCCACTTGCTTCTTAGCTCATCTGACCTTCATCTCCCTAGCAGGCCTTGCAACCTGGAGATGCTCTTTTGAGATGTTAACCTTTTGCTGACCTGTTTCTTTTCCTAGAGATTACATTTATATTTAACAACTGCATGTCCCAACTATTCAGGCAAAAATCACATGGTGGTTGATGGGAATTCAGTTGGAGTAAATATGGCAAAATTTGGCCATGACTAGATGGGGTTTTTTTTAATTCTTCCTTGTTTGTATCAGCTACTCTTGAACAGAAAAATTGCTTAGGCAACAGTCATCTGGATTTTACCATAAATTGATATCAAGACAATGTATCAGAGGCATGTATGATGCTGTAAAAATATCATTGTTCACTCATACAATTGAAGTAGATAGCATACAGTAACCTGGTTCAGAAGCAGTTGGCATCTTTCATGCTTAAAATCAAAAGCACATCTCAGTCATTTCATGAACTAAAGTAAGGAAGCACCTGGAACAGCCTGTTTGTCTTTTCCTCCCTAAATTGCATAGCAAAACGTGCAAACAAGCTTACAGGAAATATTACAGAATCTTCCTGCGCTGAAAGAATCTACAGGACTTTCTTTTTAATCTGTCAGCCTATCCCGCTTTGTAAACAGAGGATCAGTCCTTTTACTCCTCAGTCTGGAAATACTGTGGTGAGAGGAAAATGAATAGGGTCAGGCTCAGAGGAAATTTCGTTTAGCAACTTACAAATGTGAACTCCCTGTATTCATGTATGTAGAGTGTAAAAGTTTTGGAATGTGTTTTTAATAAGGGAATATATAGGCAGGAATTGTAGTTGCCTGGTTTTTATCAATCATTACACTGAGTTCATTTGTGCATATACAGTTCTGCCTTGCTTGGCTGACGGGTTGTGACTGTAGCGGAGACTGTGCTCACATAGCAGGAGGTGGTCATTTGGGCAAACCCTTGGAGAGCTTGGCAGAGGAGGGCTGAGACCTTGCCTGTGACCCAGTATTCCACAAGAAGCCAGTGAAGAGAGTGGAATACTGGAGTGATGTGGTCTGGGTTTCCCATGCTACTGAGCAAGCCATGTGCTGGGTTCTGTACCAACCAGAGACCTTTTTCAGTTTTAATTCCTAGGTACAGTGTGTACAGTGCTGAGCCAGGAGGCTGTGAATGGGCAGTTCCATAGAGCCAATATGGACTGTAGGAGGAAGGCCGTGCTGTTTCCTGATCTGGCGTAAGATGATCTCTAGGGACAATGCCATTGTGCTTATCCAGAACAATGAACACCACAGTTGTGGAGCAGGCCCAGACTGATGGCAAATGCCCTTCATACGGATGGCAAGTTCTTCAAAGCGCTTTTCTCTTTCCTCACCAGCAAGTGCTCTGGATTCCCATTCAGCCATCTGCTCTTCATTCATGCTGCAAACAACAGGAAGAGACGTCAAATTTGTACACGGTGACCGTGGCAATGAACCTTCATCCTGCAGAGCTCAGTGAACAGTACTAACTTCCGTTCACAGCTCAAGTAGCATTTTGTTTGATAAGGGGTCTCGTTTTCTGCCACTGCTGCACATCCACCCATAGACATTGAAGGGTTTGGAGGAAAGTAGTGCGGATTTGTAGTGTTGAGTGAAATGCACGCTACTGTGTCCAGGCTGCTCTAGGCTCTACTTCTTCCTCAGGGTGTTACTCTTCATGTACTTGCCCAAGTAGCTTTATCTCTTCCCTGCTTTGATAGCTTCAGATTAGGTCAAATGCTGTTTGAGTTCACCTCAGGTGTTTCTGTTGGATCCCTATCTTTTGGGTTCCTTGTTCAAGCACAAAGGAGTTGAAATATGGCAATAGGAGTACTAAGTGGACCAGGAGTGGAAGAGACACTAGCATGCACAGTCTTCCCTCACCCCACCCAAATCCCAATGGGTAAGAAACCCCAGAGAAAAGTGCCACCTTTTTTGCCTTGACTAGCTAATCACAAATTTGGGAGTGTTTGTGGATGGGAGGAGAAATTGGTGATGGAGAAAATGTGTACCTTTGATGCAACTTTATTTACACAAAAAATGTACCAACTCCTGTTTCTCTGAATGCAAGAAGAATCAAACAGGAGAGTTTTGTTCCCTTCTCCAAGCTCCCTTCTCTTTCAGCCACCACCCATCTCAAGTTGTGTCTAGGCTTCTTTTCAGGGCTATACACAGTGCTGGTCTAGACTGTGTTGGGAGTGTCTGTCTCTGCATTTGTATGCTACTCTGCTTGTCTCCTGATTCATGCACACACCATCCAAAGCAACACCCCAAGCAAGCCCTTCTGCCCGCATAGGCCTACTTTACACTACAAATTCTGGTCAGTTTAACTACGGTAGTTGTTAAACTGACAGAAGTCCCTGTGTAGACGGTGCTAGGCGGATGGACAAATTACTTATCTACTGCCTCCTGGGGAGATAAATTACCTGCTCTGAAGGAGAGCACCTCCCACTGGCACAGGGAGAGTCTACACTGAAGTGCTGCAGTGGTGGTGTAGCTGGGCGACTGTCACATTTTAAGTGTAGACAAACCCAAGTTCCTCAGTGGCCTTGGAGGCACCTTTTGTTTTGTGCAATGATGCATCTCTGGGTTTGGATTGGAGACTGCGATTCTTAAAAGAGCTTTACTGCTTCTGTGACCCTAACTTACCCACCAGCTTCTGTGAGGAGTAATCAAACCTACAACAATAACATTTACTCCTGAATCAAAGTGGTCCACAACGAAAGGCTAGATGAAGGCTGACTCTTGTGGGTTCACGAGAAGTAACACATAGTGCAGTGGTGACAGGACCTCCTTTCTGTCATGGTCCCAACATGTCTCCACTATATTTCTCCTTCTAAAGTGTCATGGTCCTAGGCCACAAGTCAGTGCTGAGGAAAGAGGGACCTAGGCACAGATTTGTGAAGAAGATTGTTGTTTGGACACCAGATATTGTGTCACTGTAGGCAAAAGGAATTCTGACAAGAGACAGCTAAATGGTCTACTTGAACCAGAGTACGTGTGTTCACATTGACAAATGCATCCCATTGCTATATGGGGTGAGGAAACAAACTTCATTTGGTACCTCCATAAAAGAACCTCCTGGCACAGGGGTACAAGAGATGAGAACAAGTAGAGCTCTTCTAGAACTAGGTGTTCCCCAACTGTATACTAGAATGAGAAAGTAATTTATCAAACGTCCCAAAGCCGAGGCGAGGGAGCGGTCTGCTGTGGTGTTTGCTGAAAGTGGAGGCACATCTCTTCATTAGCCACTGGTTTCACAATGAGGGTATTATTAGTGGAGATGCCATAAGGACTGTCTGATATCAGAGCATAGTCGTTTACCAGGATGGGATGGTCTTTCCAATCTTCTTGACCATCATGCCCAGCACAATTACATGTGTGTGCAGTGGCATTGCTGGGATATTCAAAAATAAATCAAGGGACTGCCCTGAAACTGAATATAGTTGAGGTAAGATGGAGATTCCCTGGGGAACTCCAGTTCTGAGGACCAAGAACACAATGCAGACTCCTTTAGCTCTAGATTTGAATGCACTAATTCACTTCAGGTTGGTTGGGATCAAGAGTGGTCAATAACAAATAACATTGGCAATGAAGAGCTCGATCATCTCATCAATGATACAGGTGAGCAATGAGACAACCACTTCAGTTCTCGTCAGTGCAAAGGATGGATTTTAACAGGAATTGTGTGACTTGCTTGCAGTGGATGGAAGAAACAATGTAGGATTGTTGGAAGTGTGATATGAAAAAGATGAGGTGGGTGAGGTAAGATCTTTTATTGGATCAACTTCTATTGATGGAAGGTACAAACTTTTGAGCTATGCAAAAGTAGTTCCTCAGGTCTGTGAAGGGAATTGACTGTTAATACATAGGGGAATCTTGACAGTGGGGGAAGCAAATGGATTTGTATGATATATGCAGGAATGCTAAAGAGAAGGATTGACAGTTGGACAGGCATTCTCAAAAATCACGCTCTTTAGTAGCTAATCCTGAAGACAGGCTGAGTGATTGACATAGTGCTACTATTCTAAAAAGGGGACCAGGTCCACAACAAGAATTACGGGTCAGTCAGTATTAAAGGATATTGGGGGAAACTTTAGAAATTATTTTAAGGAATGTAACAGAAAACACCTGGGGAAGTGCAGCTGGGTTAAGAAAAGCCTCCGTTGGGGCTTTGCAGCACAATTTTTTCAGAGCTTTCTGTTCTACAGAACAGTTGGATATTTCAACTTTGTCCCAGTTTGGGGACCCCATCCCCCTAAAAAAAAGTACTAAAAAATACTGGAATTTCCTGAGAGAGGAATTTTGCCAGGCTCTATTTTCATCTTATCCAAGATCTCATCCAACAGTACTTGCAAACATTTCTTCTACCACCTCTGCATGCTCAGTGATCCACTCTTCTCAGCTGATGGGCAGAACACATGGCTTCCTACCACTCACCCCTGACAGCTATAAGAGATGACAAGGAATTAGAGAGACAGGAATATTGAACTTGATAAGTGACCACAAGGCAAAGTGAGGCAAAGTTACTGTCAGCTAAGGCTCTGTGCAGCTCTGTCTGTTTCGGTATTGGTCTCTTGACAATTTCCTGTTTGGATCTTGCACTATAACCATTCCACCTCCCTCTCTAACCCTTTGTTCCATTCACCTATAAGTGCCTCTGTGCTGCCTCCACACTTGGAATTTTCTCTCTGCTTCTGGGTGCTCTGCACCTCCCGCTCTTGCTAATTCCTCCCCAAACCTTCCCCATCAGAGCCCATTAAACAACAAAAATACCAAGCCAGCCAAAATCTCGAGTATCCGGTATTGTGGATCAAATGTGGCTCTCTGCCTCCCTCTGTTGGCTAGAGCACTTACAGAGATTTTTAAATTTGCTACCACCTTGAAAGTAAGGAGTTGGGTGGTTTCACTCCAGCAGTGATAGTTAAGGCTTTTTAGATCTGGGGTCCCAGGTTCAATTTGCCAAAAGCCAATGTCCTATGCAGCATTAACTTTTCAGTTTGCCTTTAAAGAGCCTCTTTAAGTCACAGTACAGGTTCTGGTTGCCAGGAATTGAAACCCATGGCCACAGGACAAGCAATGACGAGCAGTTTTGAAGAAGAAACATAAATAATGTGTCCATTTGGAAGCTTTTCCATGGTGCTCAGCTTTAGCGTTCCCACCCATAGCAATCATTGTAGGCATTGGCTGACCTTGCCAATGAGGGGAAGAAGATGGAGAGAGAAGAAGGTTTTCCCTTCTCAGCTCAGAGAACAAGCTGTAAAACATGTTCCCATTACTTGTTTGTAGATTCTTCTTGTAGGTGGTGAAGTTACTTAGCTTCCGCACATTCATGCGAAACAAATCAATCTATTAATAACTTCCCTTTTGTGCTGCTGTGCAAATAAGGTGGATTGCCTGCCAAGCTCCATAAACTATGCTCTGATCACTTGCAGTAGCCAGTATGGTAAATCTGCCCACTGGCTGGGTGGCCTTTTATCTCCAGACAGGTTTCAGATGGAAGTTTCTTAGTAGAAACAGCTTTTCTTGCCTGAACTCTTAGAAGAATTGCAATTTCATCTTTTTCTTGGCAAAGTTTAATGCAAATAAAGTGAGACGTCTGTATCTCTTGTCTATTTTTTCCACAGTCTTAGATTTTTTTTGAGAAAGCTTGGGGTATTTATTTTAATTTGTGGGAACATGGTGCTCATAAGAAAAGTTAATTCCTTCTATAATTCTCCTGTGAAGACAGGATCTGGAACTATCCATTATGATGGAATGAATGTAAACACACCTCTGCTTTTTACGATAATGGATGAAGCTTTCTTAGTTTAAAGAGTTAGATAGGAAGAGAAAAGGGCCAGAATAGGATCTGGTGGGGCCAGATTTGAGCATCTCTTAATGGGAGGTGCCTTAAATTTTATAACTATCAAAGCTGAAAAGGACCATCATGATCATCTAGTTTGGACTCCTGAATAACACAGCTTATGGAATTGCACTCAATGGTTCCAACTTCCAGCCCAAGAATCTGTGGTTGAGTTAGGTCACCTCTAGCTTGCATCGCTTGCTGCTGTTTGAAACCATAGGGAATTAATAGGTTTTAAAATTTAAATCATCTACTGCTTCCCAATCTCAATGGCAAGAAATGGCTAATTTAACATGAGTGTCTGTGAACCCCTCATTCATGCCAGGTTGTTAAATACTACAAATGGGAGAATGTTCTTGAGAGCTGCACTTCTGTCTGTATTTCAAAGTTAGAGTAATTGTCTCTCTTAAATGAGTGAGCTGGTGTTTTCAAAGAAGTGGGAAAGATGCCATTGTGAGTGTTGTGCGAGTTGTGTACTGTCTTTGAAGAAGCGTTATTGTCACTTTTGTGATGCACTTTCTTTCTTAGGGCACTGTGACAAGCAGCAGGGGAGGTTTTCTGCCTCAATGTATCTAGCTCAGGGGTCGGCAACCTGTGCCGGCCCCTCATCCCCAATCCTCTCCACTGAAAAAAAATGTGGCTACCACCTAGAAATTCAGTGGTGGCCATAGCTGGAGTAGGAGCGAGGGTCCTAGGCAAGTCATGGAAATAAACCACTGGAAGTGGCTTGTTTCTCTGGCGGCTGGGGCAGGGCCACTCGGGTGTGGTGCAGGAAGGAGCTGCTCCAGGTGGTGGCTTTGGTGTGAGGAGCAGCTCAGCGGTGCCACAGAGGTTTCTGTGTGCTGCTCTAAATGGGCTCATGTACCGCTGTTAGCACGTGTGCCGGGGGTTGCCAATGCCTGACTTAGTGGATGATCTCACCACACATCACACACGTGAATTGCTCCCTGAGGTCAATGAGCAGAGGTGGAAAACCAGAAAAACAATTTCATATGAAATGTCAGTTCTCTCTCTCTTTCAGGGCTTGTTCTCCTCCCCCCTCCCCCCCCCCACACATTTACTGCAATGTTTTTAATTCGGGTGTTTAATTGAAATTAATTGCATCCACGGCAGGAGAAAGTACTTTACGGAAATGTATCTGCTTTTGTAACATTATCTGTAGAAAAGCTAAGAACATGCTCCTGGGTTCGAACTGTTCATCAGATATGAAGCAATATTTGAATCACTTTCTTCAATTCCATTTTTAATTCTTACTCCCTTTAATACAGGCTCTTTGCAACTAACATTGTGGGGTGCTTACTGTTTGCCCTCATCTTCCATTGGAGTCATCTTGCAGGCATTCAGAGCAAAGCACATAACTGGGCTGTAAGATTTTTCCATTTTCTAAGGAGAACAAATCTAGTTTCACTTAATATGCCAGGTAGATTCTTAGCATATTTCCATACTGCAGACATGTTAAGTCTCACGAGTTGGGCATGAGACTCATTCATTAGCACCTGTCTCACTCTCTCATGCATTTCGAAGCATATATTACTCATTTTGAGTGACTATATAAAGATTTCAAATTTTTTTACTCAGGTGCTGAAAGATACATTACATCTGGGGCCTCAGGAAAAGAACTTAGATCTTGGGATGCAGCTTTCTAAGCTTGTGTTCTGTGGCAGCTATGGAGACTTCAGGCCCACATTTGAAGCACTCATAAGGAAGCTGTGGATGGGAGGGTGGGTGGATAAGGGGTGGTGGTGGTGGAGTTTTTTGTGTGAATACTCGATGGTCCAAAAAATGATTTTGCCCCCAAACTGAGCAGGATTTGATTGAAAGTTTGTAGGTTCTGCAAAATACAATTCAAAATGTAAACAACACTGTACATTTTTATGACCCTACATTGTCCCAATATCAGGCAAGACTTCTGTTTTATAATGTACCACAGGGAGAAGTCCTGTGGCCATCGAGTAGAAAAAGATGTCACTCATCATCTGGAAAGTGAAATACTTTGAGCAAACCACAGAACGGTGTCTTCACAGCCACAGATTCGTTTTGTACCGGGGCAAATCCCCTCCCTGATAAAGTATGTTGAATATGTTTAATTATAATTACTATTGTTAATGATTACTGTCTTCAAAGCGCTTGGGTTTCCCCAGCAGGAATTAGTTTGCCAACTCCTTTTGGCAGCCCAGTAATTTATTCCTAGTATTTGTCAGAAACACTTTGCAATGTTCTTTTCCAAAGTTTTTTTGGGTCCAAGATTTTTCTGCTTTCTGTATAGTTTTCAAAGTGTCCTGATGAGGGTTTATATATTAATGAATTACATTCACTGATGCCTTCATCCAAGGCAACAGGATTATTTAAAATACAGTGTTATATATATCAAGTTACACAAAATTGCAATCCTTATCATATAAAAATACCCTGTCACTATTTGTATCTTATTAGTAACATGTAGATGCTTGTGAAAACCCAGTTATATTGGCTGGAATAAAAACATGGCCTATTGGATGTTTCCAAGGGCCAATGAGGAGTCCCTGTCTTAAATAGTGACCTCACACACCACTTTAAAAGTCTCCTTTTTGGCTTTGAATCTTGCTCTTTGGGGCTGTAAATCTCACTCTTGAGGACAGCTAACCTTGGCATCTTGGATGCTGTGGTTGTAACATAGAGATCCCTACCTCTGCTAGTATTCATCTATCTTGCACAGGTCATACTAGCAGTGTAGACATGAAGTATGGGCCAGCAACCTTAGCATTAGCCTGTTCAGCATGCTGGGTATGTTCTTGGCTTACCAGCCCATGTCTACACTATTATTGTTACCTGGGCTAGGTAGATTACAGCTAGCTATGGTGTGCCTGCCACTGCTACCCAAAGATATATGCACAGCACATACTATTGGCAGAGGTGAGGAGAGGCAGTGCTGGTCGCCTCATCACCCACTCAGTTTTGGCCCTTTGTGATAGAGGAGACCCCAGGTCAAAATTGGGTGAGCAGCATTATGACCTGGAGCAAGGGGGTTGCAGTGCACTCAGATATGGCCCTACTGCTCCTCTGTGCCTCAAGGACACTGTTCTTGGCTGGGATGGGATGGACTGGTGGAGGTTGAGCATTTGGTGGGTGAGGTGCTGGGCCCAATGCCTGTAGTGAGGATGGGCCTACAGGAACTGAAGGCATATACCATGGGAAAAATTTCAGGGGGATCCCCCTGCTATTGTCACACCTTCACTTGCAGTATGAATATGCCCTTTGAGTTTGTTTCTATAGCATCTAGCCCAACGGGGGGCCTTGATCCTAACTGAAGACTCTGGATGCTACTGCTAATGGAAATGTTCATCTTCGTGGCTGCCCTTTGTTAGGTTAATATGGTCTCCTTCTACTCAAATGACCAGCTGTGATTTAGGCCTAGTCTACACTGGGTGAAGAGGAGGTAAGTCGACAGGAGATATGCAATTTGCAGCACGCAGATTGTGTATCTCCTGCAGACTTAATTACTCCTACTCACCACGGCATCTTCACTAGGCTCTGTCAACTAGAAGTGCCCTCCGGTCGACGCAGCCTTACTCCACTTGAAGGGGTGGAGTTATTGCGTTGACCGGAGAGTGCTTCCGGGATCAACTGAGTCCTACACTGCCTGCTCAATTGATCCTGCTCCGATGATCTGTGAGGATTGATGCAGTTTTTTCAGTCTAGGCAAGACACAAATCAAGGTGCCATGCTGCATATTAACAGTAGCCTATCATTGTATGTGGGCCTTATTGCTGGCGTACATCACGCTGTACCCCGTGTTACTGCACACATGTCATGGGGATGCGGTTTTCTCTTTTGGACTGGACTGGAGCGTTCATGGATTCTTCCACGTTTTTCCCCAGATGTTGCTTTTTTCAGTACTGTACTCTATACGGTGTTGACATAGAATGTAAGGTATTCATTAACTGTGAAACATTTCAAAGACAAAATTCATTGTTTGAAAGACACTGTCCCCTTGGAATTTCTCTAAGGTTTCCATAGAAACACATATTTTAGTAAAGTATTTTCAGTAAAACATTGGAATATAGACCACAAAGATCAAAATTAATACCAAACTACAGATAGTGTCTTTTGGAAACCTCGCTGGGACAGATCTACAGTTATTAGAGCTGGTTAAATTGTTCACTTTATGAATTTAAATCCTTTTGTGATTAGTAAATTGTTTATGAAATAAGCCCCATTTCTTTCAATGAATTCATTACTAGTTAAGTCTTGAGTATGCAGTGTTCAAAAGCACTCAGCAATGGCCTGTCTTCTCCAATTGACATTGGTTGCTATTAACTTTAGTGGAAACAGAGTTAGGCTAACTGAGTGCTTCTGAAAATCCCACCCTCACTGAACAATCTAGCTGGCTATAAAATGGAATTTCTGTCTTCTACAGTTCTAAGATCTTGAAATTCAGTTTTGACGAAAACCGGGTAAAAAGTTGAAATCTCAGAATTTTACACAAAAAGAAATATTCAGAAATATTTAATTTTGACCTGAGAGAAATGTTTTGACTTTCATTTCCACATTTATATATGCTAACATAATGATTTCTGCAAAGAAGTTGCTACTCATCCATGTGGGAACCAATGATATTGCGAGAGGTAACCCTCAGCAGATCAAAAGTGACTACAGGGCTCTGGGAGCATGGGTGAAGGAGTTCAGTGCACAGGTGGTGTTCTCCTTGATCCTTCCAGTCAAGGGTCGGAGCCTGAGCAGAGACAGATGCATCCTGAAGGTGAACGCCTGGCTGCAAAGATAGTGTTACCAGGAGGGCTTTGGCTTCCTCGACCATGGGGTGCTGTTCCAGGAAAAAGGACTGTTAGGCAGAGATGGACTCCACCTAACGAGGAAGGGGAAGAGCATATTTGGACGTAGACTGGCTAACCTATTGAGGAGGGCTTTAAACTAGGTTTGAAGGGGGAAGGTGACTAAAGCCCACAGGTAAGTCACAGTGAGGGAGACCTGGGGGAAGGGATAGAATGTAGGGGGTATCGGGACTGTAACAGCAGGGAAAAAAGAGAGGGTAGTCGGAACTGGGGGGGGGGGAGTCAAATCATTGTCTTAGGTGTCCTAATGAAGCCCTAATACTTGAGGCGAGTGGGGAAGGATGACACCGGGAGAAATTGCAAGAAGGTACAACAGGAGAGATAATCGACAGGGCAAAGTAGGATAATCATCCCGGTAGTTTGTGTCTGTACACAAATGCAAGGAGCCTGGGAAACAAGCAGGAAGAATTGGTAGTACTGGCACAGACAAGGAGCTATGATGTAATTGGAATAACAGAGACGTGGTGGGATAGCTTGCATGACTGGAGCACTGCCATGGATGGGTCTAAATTGTTCAGGAAGGACAGGCAGGGAAGAAGAGGTGAAAGAGTAGCGCTATATGTAAAAGAGCTGTATGACTGCTCGGAGCTTTTTTTACTTCAGTCTTCACAGGGAGAGCCAGCTCCCAGGCTACTACACTGGGTAACACAGAATGGAGAGAAGAAGAGCGGCCCTCGGTGATGGAAGGTCAGGTTAGGGACTACTTAAAGAAGTTGGATGTGCACAAGTCTACGGGGCCGAATGAACTGCATCCAAGGGTGCTGAGGGAGTTGGCCTATGTGATTGCAGAGTCGTTGACAATTATCTTTGAAACCTCGTGGCGAACGGGGGAGGTCCTGGAGCACTGGAAAAAGGCAAATATAGTACCTATCTTCAAGAAAGGGAAGGAGGAGGATCCGGGGGAACTACAGACTGGTCAGCCTCCCCTCAGTCCCTGGAAAAATCATAGAGCAGGTCCTCAAAGAATCCATCCTGAAACACTTGGAGGAAAATAGAGTGATCAGGAACAGTCAACATGGATTCACCAAGGGCAAATTGTGCCTGACCACCCTGATTGCTTTCTATGATGAGATGACTGGATTTGTGGATGCGGGAAGAGCCATCGATGTGATATACCTTGATTTTAGCAAGGCTTTTGATATGGTTTCCCACAGCATTCTCATCAGCGAGTTAAGGAAGTATGGGTTGGATGAGTGGACCGTAAGGTGGATAGAAAACTGGCTAGATCAATGGGCTCAGCAGGTAGGTATCAATGGCTCAATGTCTAGTTAGCAACCAGTAATGAGTGGAGTGCCCCAGGGGTCGGTCCTGCGGCCGGTTCTATTCAACATTTTCATTAATGATCTTGATGATGGGATAGACTGCGTGCTTAGTAAGTTCGTGGATGACACTACGCTGGGGGGAATGGTAGATACTCTGGAGGGCAGGGACAGGATCCAGGGAGACTTGGACAAATTGGAACACTGGGCCAAAAGAAATCTCATGAGGGTCAACAAGGACAAGTGCAAAGTCCTGCACTTAGGACAGAAAAATCCCATGCACTGCTACAGGCTAAGTACCAGCACTGTAGAAAAGGACCTGGGGGTTATGGTGGATGAGAAGCTGGATATGAGCCAACTGTGTGCTCTTGTTGCAAAAAGGCCAATGGCATATTGGGCTGCATCAGTAGGAGTGTTGCCAGCAGATCGAAGGATGTGATTATTCCCCTCTATTCGGCACTGGTGAGGCCGCATCTGGAATACTTTGTCCAGTTTTGGGCTCCCCACTACAGAAAGGATTTGGACAAATTAGAAAGAGTCCAGTGGAGGGCCACGAAAATGATTAGGGGGCTGGAGTACATGACTTATGAGGAGAGACTGAAGGAACTAGGCTTATTTAGTCTGCAGAAGAGAAGACTGAGGGGGGATTTGATAGTAACCTTCAACTACTTGAAGGGTTGCTCCTAAGAGGAGGGAGCTAGGCTGTTCTCGGTAGTAACAGAGGACAGAACAAGGAGCAATGTTTTCAAGTTACAGCTCGGGCGGTCGAGGTTGGATATTAGGAAAAACTTTCTCATTAGGAGGGTGGTGAAACATTGGAATGGGTTGCCTAGGGAGGTGGTGGAATCTCTGTCTTTGGAGATATTTACGGTCCGGTTAGACAAAATGCTGGCTGGGATGATTTAGTGGGAGTGGTCCTGCTTTTAGCAGGGGGTTGGACTAGATGACGTCATGAGGTCCCTTCCAGCCCTAAGATTCTGTGAAAATGATAGTAATGTTTTGACTTTATTCAAATGAAACATTTTGATCATTTCCATTGGAAATTTTGCCCATCGATACATTCTGCAAAAATGTCTGTCTGATCAGCTTTTTCCAGTGGAATAGCATTCTGCTGGAGAATTTTTTGACCCACTCTCTCAAATAGATTCAACTAGTCTGACCTCAGTCAGTTCATTGAACTTCACAGCACAGCTCTCCAAATTAAGGGTGGTATTATCTCTTCTTTCCATCCATGTTGAATCAGGAATTAATTCAGAGAAGACCCATGGCCTGTGTTATCCGGGAGGTCAGATTAGATTATCACAGTGGACCCTTCTGACTTTATAATCTACGTACACAGTGGCACATGTGTAGCTTTTTCCTTTCTTTGCTAACTAGCTAACTTTGCCCAGCATGCTCTCCGCTTACTACAGGGAGCTCTGAATACTGTGGTGATATTTATTTACAAAGGCATCTAAAAAGTTTTGGTGGTTGACCACTGTCTATCATTTCCCTAATGTAGTGTTACCACTATAAAAACACTGCATCCCTGGGGGGAAGGGAATTCAGTTTTTTAAATGCAGGGTCTTGTTGCCCATGGGGCTCTGGTATGAGTGCAATGAAGGCATTAGCCAGTAGATGTGCTAGATGACTAAGTACAGTGAGTTTCTGAAGAGTTTGGCATGTGTGTACGTGCATTTCATTCTGCAGATTGTCTGTACTTCAGCTGTGCTCTAGACTTGGGATAGGGGAAAAGCCGGTTGAAGGGAGGGGTTTGGATTACTGGAAATATGTACCATTGATCCCAAATCCCTCTGGATTGGTTTGGCGAGTTATAATCAAATACATTCTAACCACCTCTCCCTGACGCACACACATCTGTGGTTCTTCTCAGCACACGCCCTTGCTGCAGCTTAAAGCAAACACCATGATAATCAAGATGTGAAGGGAAAAGTCCAAACCACCAGGATTTGGCCTGAAATACAAACATTTCTCTCTTGAATGGGAGTGCAACGAGTCAGGAGTTAGGAAGCAAGATCAAGGGAACTGGCCAGGATGCTGTTGCCCCAAAACTCTGCTTTCTGTTCTGTAGACATAAAAACTTTTATCGTTTATGTGGAGCCTTGATACTGTGGTGATGGTCACATAGATGCACTGATGAGCCTCTGGACGTTTAGAGTGTAGGGCTGTGATTGAGGTACATTGAAGCAGGTCAGCTATAACCCCTTACTTGTTGCTGCTGTCCCACTGGATTGTAACATGCATTGACAGATGCTCACCTGAAGGTGACTTTCCCTGCTCTGCAGTCCCTCTGAATTTGGCCTGTGGCAATGGGCCCAAGGAGTGGATGATCAAAAATTAAGCCAAAAACAAAATGGAGGGCACAACAGGTCATGAGCAGGAGCTGGAATCTGGTGGGCAGGACAACGGTGTGAAAAAGTGGGAGTGCATTTCTTCATGGTGAGGGGGTGATATAAGTGTTTTGCTTTTCAGAAATCCTTTTGTCCATTGTCGGCTGCCCTAAGGGCTGCACCCTTTCCTGTCCCAGGCAGAATTGGCCATTGGGAATTGAAAGCTTTCCAATTCTAAGCTTGACTTGCCCAGTGCTCTTCTGAGGAGGGGAAGGTGAACAACTCCCATGAAGAAGCTCCAGATGGCGCAACAACATCATCTAAAATTGTCTGGCCTGCAGGGCCATCATCATGCCCGTTTTAGCCATGCAGGGTGACGTAAGCACATTGCCTTGGTGCTCCAATCACTGCACCAGCTCCTAAATCCAACATAAAGGGCCAATCTGAACTTCAAAGCTCATAGTGAAGTGAGTCTCAGCTTTCAGTGACTGCTTCTTTTTCCATGCTCAGAGACTACCATGGCAGCTGTGCTCATCAAAGATGCTGGAGCTAATTGTGTCTAAGGCAGGGAAAAGTGGCACACGGGCTGAGCCTGAGCAGCATGTGGTGCTGCTCAGGCTCCACCACGGCCCCCCCCCAATCCCCCAGTGCAGCCTGGGTCCACAAGAGCTGCATGCCATAGCTCCATAACCCCAGTGGCTGCGCTTCCCCACTGGGGAGAGTGGCCAGCAGGGAGAAAGAAGACATGGCGTGGGGCTCCTGGCCCCAGGGCCATCCCTGGGGTGGGGGTTGTGACTGGGGCCTCCTGAGTTACCCTCCTGGACGTGCAAAAATCAGGGCAAGCTGCAAAACCGGGAGCCAAACTCCCCACACACTGATGGGTGGTACTTAAACCAGTCTCCCTATCAGTCACAACCAGGCTTCTGGTTCCCCACACCGGGTACCAAGAAGTCTGTCCAAAATAGAAACAGCTCCCTTTATTGCACTCCAGCTCCTCCGGCTCCCACCTAGCCGCACGGTCCCTTAAAGATATAGGTTCTCCTGACCCCAAAGGGCCAACCACATCACACAGAACAATATAGGTTTGGATCTTACCCAAAATACCACACTGGTAGCCAATCCTTTAGCAACTACAACTAAAGGTTTAATATAAGAAGAAAAGAAGCAAAATATGAGATGTTAAAGGGTCAAAGCAAATCACATACATACAAATGATTTAAAGTTCATGAAAAGCAGTTTGCAGGCTTGTTCCTCTGGAGTTTGCAGGCTTGTTCCTCTGGTAAACACCCAGCACCAGGGTGGGCCTCAATCCTTTGTTCAGTCTCAGAGGAATAGTTCCAGAGATGGGTGTTGGCTGTAGACTGGGGACTTGAGAGTAAGATGGAGTCGGGGCTGCTGCCTTTTATCACCTCTGGCCTTCTCCATGCTGTGTGCAGTTCTTTCCAATCAAATTGGAGTTGAGTCACATGTTCAAGTCCTAGTGGCTCAACAGGTTTCTCCTTCAGCCCATTATACTGGGGAGCTTCCTTAATGGGCCATTAAAGGGACAATGGCTGGGTAGACATTCAGTCTGGGGGAATTTCCCCAGACTCACACCAATTAAAATATAACAATCATATACCTAATTTCTAATATGAATATGAATCCTACACATAAACTATATAATCATTCCCCACAAATTATCTTTCTATTGACACCAAACATGGCATAGTTCCTATGGATTATAACAATTATAAAATATTAATACAAAATAATATCATAAATGGTTCCCTAAATCCGGACAGTGTCAGAGGGGTGACGGGGCGATCACCCTGGGCCCTGCGGTTACATGGGCTCCATGCTGTCCCGTTTCCAGCAGGGCAGTGCGGGGCCCGTGTGTGCTGCAGCTCCTCCTCCCATGACTGGGAGGGCTATTCCCAGCCCCTTGGCTGGTCCTCACCGCTCCCAGGGTGGAGCAGGCAGGCCTGGGGCGGAGCTGGAGCTGGCTTCCCCTGCCCTCTTGCCCCCAACAGGCACCCTTGGCCTCTGGGGCCAGCTTCCTGGGGGCGGAGTGGGCCAGTCGGCCTGTCACGCTTCCCTCCAGCATGGGGGTGGGGGCCCCACTTTGGCCACTTGGGCCTGGGCCCTGCTCCCCCCACGGGATGGCCCTGCCTGGCCCCTGCTGGCCCTGCCCCCTGCTGGGCAGGGCTGATGGATGGGAGTGGGGCAGGCAGGTCAGCCCGCCCAAAGCTGCCGCAGCTGGTGGGAGCTGGCCCCAGCCCTGGCTGGGAACCAGAGGCCACCGGGCTGGCGGAAGAGGTCCCCAGCTCAGCTCCGGCCAGGAACTGGAGGCTGCTGGCCCAGCAGGAGACGGCCCTGGCTTGGGCATGGCGCCGGCTGGGAACCAGAGGCTGCCAGCTCGGCGGGAGGCTGCCTCGGCCCTGGTCCTGTCTGGGAACCAGAGACCTGGTCCGCCCCCTTTTGGCCCCGCCCCTGGCACCTGCTGCAGGTGCAGTGGGTGGGGCTGGCATGGGGGCCGGCAAAGGTTGCCGACCTCTGGTCTAAGGTGAGGGTCACAAACTGAAACTGAGCTGTCTTGGCATCAGGCTCCTGGCTGTGGAACCCCATTTCAGGAGATTGACCCTGGAGCTTCTCCAACTGATTGAGGTGCACAGACTCGTTGCTTTCCCAATCACTGTCTTTGGGCAGCCCATGCTAGTGGTGCCATATGAGGGGAAGATGGAGAACGGTCTTCCTCACTCAGTGGTTGATTTAATGACTGTATAGGCAGAAGAATGAAGAAGGGGTGTGAGAGACTTCATTGGAGAAGGGAAGCACCAAGCCATGTCCTACAAATGTAGACAAGGTGGGGGAAATAAATTGATTGAACTCTTTGAATTCCTCCATTACACTCAGTAACATTTGTGTTCCAGGGGAAGGTTTGATGGTGAGGGCAAGAAGTTGCTTTATTTTATCTGAGCTGATTCTCCAGTCTCTAGAGCCTGCTGTGAACTGGGATTTAGACAGTCAGTTCTACTGGTTGGAGCAGGAGTCAGGAAGCTAGCAACAGGTATAGAGAGCAGGAGTCAGAGCCAGGGTTAAGAGCCCAATTCTTATCCACTGTGATTTCTGTGGCTGAAGACCAGAAGCTAACTTGTCAATGTCTGGCTTGAGGTTAGTCGTTGCCAATAACATCAGACCACTTAAATTCGTGTCTGTAAGGTGGGCACGAATTTTTGTTTCGATCACTTTTATTGCAGAAAATGCTTGCTCGCACTGGCACTCACTCCCAAAGTGGGAAACATAACTCTGAGCCAAAGAATACAGGTGACCCACCAGGGTCACGGCTTCATGTTTGGCCTGGCCAGGAGGCTCGTGGCTGCAGCCCACTTTCCAGCCAGAGGGAGAGGAGCATGGATCATTTTGAAAGGCCCCAAGAGCCAAGGATTGGGAACCACTGGGCTAGCTACTTTCATTCTTGCCTCTGTGAACATGCCTTACCCTGATCTGAATGGCTAAGGTGAGCAGGGAGTGATACAGCATGGGTACTCAAACCATCAGTGAAAAGAAAGCTGGGACTGTGTGTAAGATGTATGAACCCTTGACACTGAGCACTCAACTGAGAATTCAGCTGCTGTCCTCCAAACAGGCCATCTGGGCTTGTTCTACCCTATCCTAAATATTTTTTTAACTGACCAATGGCACTTGTGTTCATGTTCTTATTTTCCAATCTGCTGCTCACATGGACGTATATCATATGCTATTTTAGACGAGTTGCATGGGTCACAAATGTGTGTTGAATCTGAGTTACAGCTAGGAGTGAGATGTGGATCATGACTAATTTCATCCAACAATGTCTCCTTGGGTCCAATTCTACAGCTCTGAGGAACTCTGACACCAAGGAGAGTTCTGCACAAAAAGGCATTGACGGATCAGATCCATTGCATTAAAAATACCTGCCATGGGTTTGATTGGCAGCAACTCTGCTGGTGCACAGCTGTGAAAGGTATGCCTAAATGTCATGAATGTTCATCCTGTTGGACAGCAGCTATAGACTGAAATATCCAGGAGGGGATGAAGTAAACTCCCATGTGCTTCACTTCAAACAACTGATCCCTGCCTCAAGGACTGGACAGGATAAATATTCTAAGAGAGAAAGTTCAAAACGAGATCTGCTGGAGTAAGAGATCAAGATATATTGTGGTGATGAATGTGTGTTCCAGTCATGTTCACTGTCAAACCATTCCTGTACTGTCATTCCAAAGGGAACCCATCCCTGACAGACACTGCTTTCCTCCTCAATCACATTTCAGGACACACAATCCTTCCTTCACCCTTTTCCCCAGACAGCATCTTTCCATAGCAGTTTAATGATTCCTGCTTCAATAACAAATTGGCAGCCCTGAGAATAACTTCACACTTAATGGCTTGTGCCAAGAATCTCGCCACTTGGTTCTTCCTTGGGTGTTTTCCCTACAATCCATCTGCGCAAACAGAACTGGGCCAGGTTTGCACCTCAGGAATGAGGAGATAAAAAGGCAATAATTTATTTTTCCACCAAAGTTACAGAATTTGCTAAAGTTTTTGTTTCAGGAAATTTCATCATGTCTCCAGGAAAAAAAAAAGAAAAAGTCTAATTAGCCTCAGATTTTCTAAGTCCCTTTTCATTTTTGTAATAGGAGGAGGGGGAGGTCAACTCAAGGTCGCTGCAGTTACTGTTGCTTTAGTGCACCTCTGTGCATCCCTAGTTTCTGCAACACTTTTTCCTTTAAAAACAGCCCTTGGCCTGTTGTAACAGCCAGTTTCTTTGGCAGGCATGTGCATTCCTCTAGCATATGGAAATACTTTTTTAAAAAAACACATACCAGTGTATGCTTCTTATAGGGTGAAACTCTCCATCAAAAATGAAACAAATGTTTCTAGAGTATTTCAGTGTTATACAAAATCCTTCAATCTTTTAACGGAAGGCTGGCATTTCCCACTAGCTAGATTTGAATTGTAGTTAATGTCAAATAGAACGGTGCTGGCTATCAAATTAATAAACTGCTTGCTTGGGATAAATCTAATTTTCCCTGCTCCCAGGCTTCCTATTGTCTTTCATATATTGATTCTTTACAGCACACATTGACAAGTAGAATATGCTTTCTTTCATGCTTGGATTAGCTTGATCTTCTGGTTGGATTTGAGCAAAGCTGAACTGTATTAAAAATAATGCAGCAAACATTGTGCCGGGTTCTGTACAAACCCCTGCAGATGGTTCCTACTCTAAGCAGCTTATGATCTAAACAGACAACAAAACAGAAAAAGTTTGGGAGAAAGGGAGCACTATCCCCCATTTAGAGCTGGGAACCGAGGCATAGAGAAATGAAGTGACTTGTCCGTAGTCTCACAGGGACTAGCCATGGAACAACCAGGAATGCTGAACTCCAGGCCAGTGCTTTAACCACGGGGCCATCTATCTCCATTACTCTAATAAATCTTTCCTTTACGTTGATCATTTTAGGGCTACAATACAATCACTGGTTGAAATCAGTGAGTCTTTTGCCTTGGCAAATTCTGTGTAAAATGAGAGGAATTGAAGTGTATGAGAGATCCATGTCATGCTAAGAGGTGCTCAGACATTGTTCATGACAGCTTAATGCCCTCCATAAGATATCAAGGTTACTGGTGTATTTCAGTCCAAGATGGGGAAGAACTCAATTGAAATACTGTGGGGAGATTGTGCAGATCCCAGGACTAAGGAGAAATTGAGACAGAGATGCTTCCTAATCCAAAATCTGGAATACAAATAAATGGAAGCAAGGCTGAGCAAATCTCTGTCAGAAATCATCAAGATATGGCACCAGAAAATGAAGAGGAAAATCTTCCTGGTCCTGGGAGATGAGAGAGATGGCAGCATGCTATACTAATGGAAGGAAAGGATCTTGAGATGTGATAGTCCATTCTCCCATGCTGAAACGATTAATAATATGTAGCAAATTGACACTGGATCAGAACTAGATGCTGCTGATGTGGATACTAGCTCAGCCACAGAGCATACCTCTGTCCTAGGTGGACCTTTCTGGCAGATGATGGGTGTATTGATACTGAGGTTATAGATTGCCAGCACTTACACTGGTTGTCATGCCAATTATTGAACTGGCCTGAAACTGTGTTTCTAAGGGATTTGAGATCTCTCAAAATGTTGCTACTAATCAGCTTCCTCAAGCCAAGCTGGTCTTTATACATTCATTAATACAAGATCAAGAATGAACTTTTAGTTGCACAAAAATCAAAATATTAAATCATGGTTCCCACAGTGACTAGCTTGTGCCCCTGGTCTGTGTTCAGTGCTGCATTTACCGTGTATGGTAATGAACACTTGAAATTTGACATGCAGTATTGCTGATGTGCTGTTGTTGTGGGACTGTGAAATGAATGGTTTTGGGGCATGTAAAGTCTGAGCTATAATGTAGTAATAAGTGAGTCAGTTAATCTTCATGCAGTCCCAACTGGATGCTCTAATGCAACAGGAAAGTGCACCTGGAGATATATTTCACCTTCACCAGTATCATAATGGACTGAAGGGATTTTAATCAGACTAAAAATATCTCCTCTTCAGACAGATACTATGTCTAGCAAAACAAACAAGGAGTCCTGGGGTACTTTTAAAGACTAACACATTTATTTATTGCATGAGCTTTTGTGGGAGAAAATCCCACTTCGTCAGACACTTCCTTGTTTGTTTTGCTGAACTTGACTAACATGTTCCTTTGGAACATGTCATACTATGTCTAGGTGTTTTCAATCCTAAAGGTGATTTGTGGGAACTCATGACTGGATTAAATTTACCTTATCCTGTCTGAAGGTTAGGTTGATGCTGCTCTGACAAGTGATGATGAAAAATGGTACCTTCTCACTTAGCAGGCTGGCCCTTTGTGTGTGCCCATGTGTGTGCATCAGCAATCAGACTGGCCTTCTGTGCATGCATGTGTTTGCATGCATTCACATCCAAACCTGCACACTCGTGTATGAGCATCCACAGCCAGATCTGCTCTATGTGCACGCATAATTACAATCAGACCTGTCCTATGTGGGTGCATTCACCGTCAGACCAGTCCTCTGTATGTGCGTGTTCGCATACATACCCAGAGCATGTCTGACTGTGAATGCGTGTGGCTGTGCATTAACAATTGGACCTGCACTCTCTCATTGGCTGTATTCAGACAGACCCTGTCACTTCAGTGGCAGAATCCCATTTCCTCTGCTTTCTACTTCTGTTAGCCAGTGTGTTTAAGACTGAGGCCTGAGTTCATTCCTGTGCTGGGACTGAGAGGGAGACAAAGAATCTCTTCTGCCCCAAAGCTGCCAGGATCAGCTTGGCTCCTAGCACTGCTTAGAGCTGCTCTGAGAGCTACCTTAGCAATGACCTTTCCTCCTTCCCCAGAATGCTTCCAACTGGGCCATGCAGAGCTAGTGCTGTGTATGGTGTGTCTTGGCCTGGTGTGTTAGACTCATAGGTCAGAAGGGACCTATATGATCACCTAGTCTGACCTCCTGCACAGTGAAGGCCACAGAACTTCCCCTACCCACTCCTGCAATAAACCTTTAACCTAGGGGTGTGCAACATTTTTGGCCTGAGGGCCTGGTAATGGGCCACATGTGGGGAAGAGGGGATTGGAGGGGCAGGGCTTGGAGGGGGAGTAGCTCAGCTGGAGCTGGGAGGGAGAAGAAGCAGGGGCAGTGCTCTGGCCCTGGTGCAAGCTGCTGCTGCCGCTCTCCCTCCCCTTCCAAGGTCCAGTGGAGGCTCAAACTAGGGCTAAAGTGCTGCTGCCGTTCCACCTCCCTTCCAGCTTCAGGGAGGGAGGGAGGCAGAGTTGCAGCTGTGCTCTGGCCATGGCATGAGCCACTGATGGACCGGGGGAAGGAAACAGAGATCAGTGGTGGCAGTGCTTTAGCTGCAGTGCAAGTCGCTGATGGACCTGGGGGCGGGTCACTCTGGCTGGTGAACCATAGTTTGCCCACCTCAGCTCTAACCTATGACTGAGTTATTGGACTGAAACTATAAAAAAGAGGGACATACACCATAAGACACCCATCTTCCTTTCCCTGTCCATTGAATTCACAGCACCAGGAGAGACAAAGTATTTGTTAAACTCTGGGGGAGCCGTCCTGACCTGAGAGTTTGGTGAGTAATTGGCTGGAGCATCTGGTGAGAAGCTTTATTTAAACCTAATACAGCTTGTTAGGCATTAGTAAACATATCTTTGTTTTTCTTGTAACCATTTCCGATTTTTATGCCTCATTACTTGTACTCACTGATAATCTATTTCTTTGTAGTTAATAAAATTGTTTTGCTGTTTTATCCAATTCAGTTTGTTTAGCAATTGCATGGTTTAGTGGTCTAGGACACTGGGCTGGAAGTCTTAACTCAGAAATTGATCAACGGTGTAACTATGGAATAGCATTAATTCTCTGTCATAATGAGGCCCTGACCTTGACTGGAGTCCCTGTGTAATACAAATAATATGGGAAATGTCATAGCCATTATTCCAAGGGTTATATTCTCTCTCTCGTGTGCAGACACAGGGCCTCTATAGCTGCTGGCAAACTGGAAAATACAAAGTGAAACCCCATTACACAGCTATATGGGTGCTGATGCTGATCCATCAGCAGTTCAGGCCAAGTGCTGCTTGGGATGAACTGGGAGGGAGGCCCAGTTAGAAAGCAAGTTAGCAGAACAACAGTGTCTTACTGCTCTTCTTGGAGAGGATCTCCTTTCGCTCTCCTGGTTTCATTTTTCTCTTGCATCTTAAGACCGTGGAGAGAGAACACTGGGTCCAAAGCCAGGGTGTTGTTTTCAAGTGGGTAGGGTCAGATTTTCAGAAGAGTTCAGCTCCCATTTAGGAAATGAAAGAAGTGGTTGAATTTCTCTGCATGCTGGGTGCCTGCTTGAGATGCCTTTTGACAGTCTGGCCTAGCTATGGTGCTGGGTACTTGAAACTCTGCCCAAGAGTCTGGATTTCAAAGAAATGATCCCAATTTCTGCTGGCAGCTTGTTGGCCAGCCAGTGCCTTCCAGATGAGTAGTTTTCCTATGTCTATGGCTAGTTATTGACGTAGTTCAATACATCCACACCAGCCCTACTCTGTTTACGATACCAATTTTTTGCTGTGAGTGGGGCTGGCTGAAGTGTTGGAAATTGTAATACATAATTTATTTAACAAATTTAGACCTTTTTTCCTGTTGGTGGATTTCCTGCAAACACTCCAATTTGTGTGAATTTGTTCAGAGTTGCCTGAATACTCCATGTGAATCTATCTCAGCCAAAGGATTGGGGATGAGATATTTATTTTGATTAGCTTTTACCTATTTGCTCTTGGTTTTTCAGAGTGTGTGATTAATCTCTTAAAATGGGTGGTGCTTTTTTCCTCTTTGACTGGATAACTGAAGCACACTTAAATTGGCGATTCATCTTCCTGTGTGCAGACTTCCAGAGTGAATGTTAGTGCAAACACACATTCCAGTGAGACTTGGTGGGATTTTTGCTTCTTCCACCACCTTCTCTGCAGTTTCTGAATCCATAATTGAGTTTTTAATTTCTCCCACATGAAACACTCCAGTGCAGAAATTGATTGTGCCATGCTCTTTCTTAGTTATTGCACTGATGGAGACAAGACGCCTAATGAAATTTCCCTTTTAAAGATTCTAGTCTATCCATTGTGGTAACGATGGAAACCAGTCAGCTAGAATTCTTTCAATGCTACCACTTTTCAGGCACTGTTTGGGTGGTCACCACAAGGGAGGATGTAGCTGTGGGAAATGGTGCAGTTTTTCTAAATCATGTAAAGTTTAAATGTTATTGGGCATCCAGTCTGAAAAAAATCAGAAAATCACAAGCATGTCCATAACTCTCAGAAATATAGTTTAATTCTGACCAAAATTGTCAGGAAGCTTCTAAATACAATTGATTATGTACTCAAAATAGTCCAGTTGGGGAAATATTTAGCCCCAGGTGACATATATTATGCATTTTCCCATATTCTTTTGCCTTTGGTTCAAGCAAAAGTCTGTAGTCACACAACAATATGTTTGTTTGTACCATATAACACATCAAAATGTTTGACGTTGTTTGTAGAACTGCCCAGTTTGAGAACTTTTTTCTGTGGGCTATTGTATGAAGTTATGCGGAGAGCAAGACTCCGGCCCCCAATTATTGGACATACATTTTTGATGTTATCTATTCAGTTGGAGACATAAGTCTAAAGCACACAAGGTACAACCGTAATTATAATCTTATCACTGAAAATTATGACAATACCTGT
This sequence comes from Pelusios castaneus, assembly GCA_007922175.1. Classification (NCBI taxonomy): domain Eukaryota; kingdom Metazoa; phylum Chordata; order Testudines; family Pelomedusidae; genus Pelusios; species Pelusios castaneus. The sequence goes on along the minus strand of ML685860.1, from coordinate 3,871,388 downwards.
AAACTATTTATATAATAGCAATAACTCTTAGATGGATCATGGAATGTCTTGTATGAATGTATCGTCTGAATCACAAATTATAACCATATACTCTAGAACCCTATGCAGAATTATGAGCTATTGAATATCTAATGCAACAACCCCCTTCATGCTATAGTGACTCTCAAAAATATTCCTAGCAATTTGCAGATAATTGAAACATTTCTACTCCCCATCAAAACAGGGGTGTGGCTGTATAGAAAAAAGATTTGGGGCACAGATCCCTCCCAGGCCTTTCCCAGCTTCTGAAAACCATCTCCCACTATTTCCCCTACTGGTCTGAGGCCGCCTTGCTTGGCTGTCCTTCCCTCCCCCACCTCGCCCAATGGGGCATAGGGCAGGCACACAGAGTAGTACTATTCATCCCTGGCAGTGTGCTGGTCCTGGGGCTCAAGAAGAGGCTGAAGGTGGCCTTCAGCTGCCAGAGACTCAGCAGCCGGAATGTGCTGCTTGGGCTGGGCCACGTGGATGTAGCATTTTAAATTTACCACCGTTGTTCTCCCAGGCCTGACAGGCTCAAGGCAGGCTATGTGACGTGGCTACATTTGTGGGCCAATGCCAAGCAAAGCCCCTGCCTCAGAATCTGTGACCAATGTGTTCAATAGTCTGTTGCCACACTAGTCACTGTCACATCTGCACACATCAGAGCACACCAAATCTTCCCGATGGCATTTTTCTCCTTGTTGCCCTGGCATTCTCACAGCCACACTGCACAAAGGTGAGGATGGCTTCTGGAGTAGGTGGCAGCACCATCGTGTGAGGAAGGTTTGCAATCTTTGATTTATTCTTTGAATCTCAAGGTCTTCAAGTGTTGCTTTCGTTATGGTACTAACCCAGTGCCAGATATTCTGAACTTCTTGCTTTTGGACTGTCCCTCTGTGGATTCTCTCAGCAGATTTGACTGATTCTTCATTTGCAGGATTGCTACCAACAAGAGCAGTGTATTGACACATGTACAAAGACAATGTTCTGCAGCTGGTCAGACAGTCCCCCAAAGTTTTACACTTGGCAGTTTAAGTGCACACCATCTGCAGGCACATCATGAGGTCAAGAATAGCTAATGTTGGCTCATCAGATGCCGATATCTTAACAATTGATGGATTTTTCTCTAGCTAAGACAGCATGTTGCTCTTCTGGGTCCTTCTTAGAGACCCATCCACGCTGAAGAGGGAAAGTGGGACAGGTGCTAGCTCATATTTCATCAAACTCTGGATATCAACGTCTCTGGACTGGACAATAACTGTCAGCTTGCTGGATATCTGACGACCAATAGTTATTACTTGTGTTGTGTTGTGCTGTGCTCCTGCTTTTGTTCAACTGTTGTGTTGAGATTACCAGATGATTTGAGAGTAGGCCATTTTATAGACTCAAAGAAATCTACCTCACCCCTTTTCAGTCTACTGTTATTTCTTGTGTGCCATTTTTTCTGGTCATGCACAAACTTTCTGCAATTTTAGGTGGGGCCGCAGTAGACACTCCAAAGTTCTCAAGTGGCCATCTGCTTTCTGGGCTTGTTCCAGGGTGAGTGCTAAAAGAATTTGCTATCCTTTCAGTCAGCACTTTCATAATATCTTGGATAGCAGTTTCACCTGCAGCCATGCACTTTGATAGCTTCATTGTGGAGTTCTGTTGCTGAAGGGTGCATCCAACACATTTGTTTTGTCACAGGAGTAACAGCTGCCTTACAATGTGCAGTCAGGTAATATTTGGTCAGAGCTTTATCTTTTGTGCGAAGATGCTGATGCTTCCCCCGGTCCTTGTTGAGAGGTTACTCAGTGACCATCTCATGCCGTACACTACCGAAGGATCTGGAAGTCCAGTGTGTACTTTTGCCCGACTGTCAAGTAGGCATGATACTTACCTGGCTTTTCCTCCTCCAGAAGTCTTGACTTCTGCTACATTTACGCAACCCCATTTAGGATAATTCATATGACCACACTGGAACATGATACAAACAAGCTCGTACTGTTGGGTTACTTACAAACTTTTATTCTAACTGAAGGCCAAAAATTATGGGAAAATGCTTAAAATATATCACCTGAGGTTAAATATTGCCCAAACTTCCCAAAACAGAACTCTTTTGAGTACATAGATGCATCCTGAGTTGTATTTTGAAGCTTTCTGCTAAAATCAGAGTTTCTTTAAATTATGGCCCTTTTTGTGATTTTATTTTTTCAAATTGGATGCTGGATAATTTTTAAACATCATGTAATATAGCAACATTTACATGCCACCCTTGTGATGATACCAGGTATGTGCCTAACATTGTAGCAATGATACTTTTCTAGCTGACAGGCTATCCTAACTCATTAGTGAGACTGCTTTTTAAATTTGGTTGGTAGATTATATCAGCCCAACAAGAAGTGACCTTTTGCATGGGAAATGGATATTTAACCTTGGGCTCAAGACGTGCTGAGGAGCTGTGCAGTAAGAACACTATCTTCCTGTAGCAAGGAGCTGTGGTTCTCATCAGACCTTGGGCCTGAGGAAGGGCCAGCATGTCCCCCCCCGGTCGGACCCAGACATTACATGGCCAAAGCACCAGAGACAGAGGGGCGGAGCTGGGACAGGAAGGGGCGGTACAAAAGGCCAGCCAGGCCATTCAGTCGGAGGGCTGGCTGCTGCAGGGGAAGGAAGCTCCCCCTCGGAGGTGGTCAGCCAGGCGAGACTGGTACCCCATTGAGCAGCTGCCACCAGCTGCACTGGCTGGAAGCCCCGAAGGCCCCCCCTAGCTTACCAGGCTCTAAGGATTGGGAGGGGATCCCAGGGGATCCTGAGGAGCCAAACGGGTGACAACCCTGAGGGACTGCCGAACCCCTGGGACCTAGAGGAGCTTCCCTCTGCAGAGGAGGAGGACCAGCCAGCAGCAGAGGACCCCTTGACCTGGAGGAGCTGAATTTGGCGGACGGGCCAGAAGCCTTCCCTGCCCTGCCACCCCAGACCACGAGGGACTTAACGAGATCTCCTGGGAAGTTTACCCTCTGGACCCAGCGGAATACCCCGCTGATGGGTATTTGGGTGCTGGTAAGGTGGGTGGGGAGAGGAAGTAGCCCAGGGGCAGTGGGAGTGTACTGACTGAGTTGTATCCCACTTTGGCAGGAACTCTGCAGACCCCAGTGGCAGGCTGCTTTGCCATTGGGTAAGGCCCTGGGCTGGGACTCAGTGGAGTCGGGTGGCCCTGCATCCCCCTTTCCTTCCCCCCATCCGGTGACCCAACCACCCGAGTGCTTACACCCCACAGCCCCTGCCAAGGGGTTTGAGGGCTGTGCCTGCCCCACCTGCCTTGGGGCCGGGGGCAACTGACTCTGTGCATGCCCCTCCCTGCCTGGGGGCTGGAAGGCCACTGACTTTGGGACCTTTGCCTCGCCCTGCCTGAGGGGTGGAGGACTGCTAACTGTTGCCGCAAGAGCTAGCGAGATTCCCCATCGCCAACAGAAGTGGCCTCTTTATGGCATTTCAAGCTGGGTGCCCCCAGATTGACACCCCTGAAATCACTAGTCTTGTCTCCAATATTAGATGCTCTTTATCACATTACGATGTGCATCACTGGGGTGTCTGGAGGCTCCAGCTAAGGTCAGATTTCCTTTGTGCTAAGTGCTGTACAGACCCAGAGTGAGAAACAGTTCCTACCCCAAAGAGTTGACATTCTAATAAACAAAACAAACACAGGAAAGGTCCAGAGAGGAGGAATGACATACCTTCAATCCTCTACTTGCCTTTTTGTCATCGTTACATTCATTCAGTGCTGGATTTAGGCACAAGCTAAACAAGCTACAGTTTAGGGCCTCTCCAGTTGTCAGATGCTAGTAACGTAGTGTTATACCAATTTAGTCATTGTTTGGAACTTGGAAATGACTGAACTGAATTCACTAATGAGTAAGAGGGTTCAGATGCCATGCCAGATTGATTCTCAGTTGAGAGAGGAAAAGGTGTGGGTGGAGAGGGGATGGATGTCTGAGTTACAAGCACTATCTGATTAATAATCAGCGCTATCTTTTAACAAGGATTGGGCTGGTCAAATAGTGCTTGTAGCTCTTAGTAAGACTCCATATAGTGTCTTTTGTTATTTTAAGTGACCATTATAGCTGAAATCACAGATACGTGCTAGTGCTTAGACCTGCTATGGGGCAGTCACATCCTTGCCTGCATCATCATAAGTTCCCCCACTGAAACCTAAAATCACAAAAGTCAGGTCACAGTGTGGAGGTAGCAGCAGACGGTGCCTTCTTTCCCCTGGAAGGTGAACTCATGCAAAAGCACCTCTGAACTGTGGGTCTCTAGTACTGACCAAGGAGGACAACACAGTGAGTGGGGTGAGGTGGAGGAGAAGGGAGAGGTACATTAAAGGAACAGTTGTTTATTGAACTGTGTTTTAGTGACTTTGCTCCAGAAAGTTACATTTGTGACTGGGAAACTTGTATAAATGTTTCCTAGTGGGTCAAGATTTTTAAAATGCTTTATTTGCCAAGGTCATTATCTTGCATTATAAATATCTTGAGAGGTTGTTATCTTGGATAGTTTCTGTACTAAACATTTTTTGTGTTTTAATTAATTTTTTACATGAGCATGAGAATGGCCATACTGGATCAGACCAGTGTTTGTCTAGCCCAGTAACATATCTTCTGACAGTGGCCAGTGCCTGATGCTTCAGGGAATGAACAGGACAGGCAGTCATGGAGCTATCCATCATCCCTTGTCATCTGGTCCCAACTTCTGGCAAAAAGAGACTAGAAACATTTCAGAGTATAGTATTGCATACAGTCCATCCTGCCTATCCCAGTTAATATCATTGATGGACCTATTTGCCATAAACGTATCTAATTCTTTTTGAATACTTGGCCTTGGTCTTGGTCTTCACAGCATCCTCTGGCAAAAAGTTAAACAGGTTGACTGTGTGTTATGGGAAGAAATGATTCCTTTTGATTGTTTTAAACCCTACTGTGTATTAATTTCATTGGGGGACACCTAATTCTTATGTTGTTTGAAGTATTAAATATATGCTAATTAAGTAATCATGAGGTATTTAATAATGTAAATAAGATTTGTTGCAAGTTGCAAGTTTTATTTATATTATTAGTTGTTCATTGCATTTTTACCTATGCATATATGCAAATACAAAGATTTATCATTTATTTTTTTCATTGCCCTTTTTGTTAGAATGTAATACACTTTTTTTCTCTTTATTTGATTTATTTTTTGTTATGGGGCCTCTAAATCTTGACATAGCTTAGGGCCTCACACGTCTTAATCCGGCCCTGCATTCAGTTAAATTTTTAAGTAGACACCAGATTCTTTTAACAGAGGTGAAGTGATGGGAACATGTTTTATTACATGTTTTTTGATTGTGTGTCTGGTTTCTTTTACTGTTTAACACACCTTCTTGGTAATGCATTGTCTTGGCTTCTGAGTGGTCAGCAAGGGTTTGGCTTTCTGGACTGGGCTATTTCCTGGAGGGGAAATGGATCCATTTGTTCCTAGTCCGTTTTATTCACAAGTTATTTACACCCTCTGACAGGGATTTTTGTTGGCAAAGCTGATGTAAATAACAGGTGCAGAACAATTTTCACAGCTCCGGGAAGAGCCGCTGTGTGTCTCAGCGCCTCCAGCCAAGCACAGGGTTTACTGTCCACCGTGTCCCAAGATGCTTAGACTCTGTGAGGGTCTTAATGCTTCCCCAAGTATCCTAATGCACCATCTTAAGAATACAGGCTTGGCTTGTAACTCAGAAATTACTCCCTTCACTGGCTCTGGTGGTGTTAGTGGGTTGAGCCTTGACTTGGTCAGTGAAGGTCCCTTTGGGCTTGCTTTGCTAACAGAGGGTGTGTCTACACTTAGAAATTAAGTTGACTTAAGCAAGCTTAAGTCGACTTAATTTAATCGGCATCTACACTACACTTAAGTCGATTTAAGCAAGCTGCTTAAGTTGACTTAAGGAAAATAAAGTCGACTTAATGAAAATTAAGTCGACTTTATTAAACCTACTTTTAATTCGACTTTCTGCTTAAGTCGACTTCCTAAAGTTGACTTAAGCCAGTGTAGACCTGGAGTAGCCCTAAATTGACTTAAAGTCGATTTAGGGCTCTCCAGGACTCCCCCACTGCCCTCCCTGCCGGGGGGGACGACACAGGGAAAGCCTGGCATGCCCTCCCCCAAAGGGCAGGGCAGAGCCCTGCCCACCCTGCCCCTATGCCCTGCCAGGGTCCCTGTCCCCCTTTGCTCCATTGTACCCAGGTACAATGGGGCAAAGGCTGAGCCCCCTGGCACTGGGCAAGGGGTGCCCCCCCGCCATTTGAACCTGCCCAAGGTCCCCCTAGCCCCTAGAAGTCGACCTAGGCGTCCAGTGTGGACGCTCTAGGTTGACTTTGTAAGTTCCCCCTTAAGTCAACTTTATATTTAAGTGTGGACATGCTAAGTCAACTTAACTAAGTCAACTTTAAGTCGACTTAGTTAAGTCGACTTAGCTAAAGTTGACTTAAATTACCAAGTGTAGACATAGCCAGAGAGAGGGCTGTTTCAGCTTATCATGCCTGAATGGGATTCCTGCCATTTGGACAACACAGGTCTGATCGCTCCTGTCTCATGCTGTCATTTGCACTGTGCAAATCACGTGCCTGGTGGGCAGTGTTCCCTCTAAGCTGTGCGGGTGCGCGGCCGCGCAGCGGCCGTCACACCCCCCGCGCAGCAGTGAGGGACCCCCACACAGCCCGGCAGCCCCTGCTGCTCCCTCCAACCCCTGGGGCAGCGGCTCTGCCGCGGCATATCCGGCCTGTGCCCGGCCTCTGGGCTGGCCCTCCCTGCCCCCAGGGTGGGACAGGCAGGCTCAGGCTAGGCTCAGGTGTGTGGGCCTGCCTGCCTGCCCCACGCAGCCAGGGCAGTGGGGTGGCTGCGGCCGCGGTGGGCTCCCGGGCTCCCACCCGCCGACCGCCTTGACTTCCCGGCCCGGGGCCGGGGCCAGGCTAATCCACGGCCTCAGCCTCCCAGCACGGGGCCGTGATCAGCCTCCGGGGCTGGGGTCTGCTCCGCCCCACCGGCGGCTTCCCAGGGCCGCGGTAAGATCCTCCCCCACCAGCGGCCTTTCTTTCTTTCTTTCTTTCTTTCTTTCTTTCTTTCTTTCTTTCTT